>SNQJ01S0158844.1:1180-15609 GCA_010110895.2 Picea sitchensis
AAATCAGTCATCTAGCAACTGTCAACAATAACATGAGTCATGACCAAATAGTTATGATTACAAAATAGGCCATCTGCACTGAATTATGAAGATCGAAAGGTCCAAAACAATAAAGTTTAAATTGTGCTAGACTCTAGAGTCTACTTGCTAAATGCTATGAATCTATCATCTATAGACTGACATGTTTAGGCTCTGACTTTTTATTGGTTATGGCTGGACTTTTTGATCAGTCTTGGTTATCTTTGCTTGATGCATTAGCCTTGGTTGGCTATTGGTTTGCTTCTGAAATCATTCTCTGTCAAGGTTAAGGTGCTTGGGGGTGGCTTCGTCCTATGGTTGGGTGACAATATTGTTATATTGTCTATGGTTAAACGAGCACATCTATTACTTTCTAACAGTGTACCTGTCCACCAGGCAAAGTCTTGTAGAAACAACAAGTACACCCTCTAGGCGTTCATAAGTCACAAGGATCATAGCATGTAAATCACATCTAATAATTAAATAACCCGAGCATGTGCATCAAACCCCCCTTAACCCCAAACAAATGCTCAAAGACGTTTGCAATTTGACAAGTTGGGTTTGGATAGGGTCTCAGGGTAGTGTCCTATTGGGCTAACTTCTCTTAAGTTTGGGGTTTTTCCCAAGTGGAGTCTAGTCCAAGTCATGTAAGTGTATGAGGTGGCATGGGGTAAATATTTGGGCATGGGGTGCATGTGATAACAGGGAAATGTAGAGTCTTACCTATGGGTGCCTTTGTGGAGGGCGAGTTGCACCTTGTCATGGATGCAATTGATTCCTAACCCATTCATTTCCATTTATTCTTAGCTTTATTTCTTTTGATCATTTGCTCTTGTGCTACAAGGAAATAGTTGAGGGCCACTGTCCTAGTTTGATGACCAGAGGTGACAGCGTTATCCACAAACATTTCACGGAAATGAGAAGGTCGGCTCATGATGAGACCCCCTTTCTCTTGGCTATGCCACCAAGAGCCACTACCTTGGTTTGGTGACCAGATAGGTGGTAATGTCATACCGCTACATGCCCATGGTCATAATATGCCGACTCATGATGAGACCTCCTATCCATCAACTAGTACCTTGAGCGTTTATGTTATCTTGTGGGTCCCCTTTTCTTGCTTAGAATATTTTCACTACTTTCTAAGGGATCCCTGGGTGAAGCATCTCGAAGGTTTCAAAATTGGCTTTTAACTCTTGCCAGCTACTTTTACCCTCTGGGCCTTCAGCCCCTTCTTCCCACGAGGTAAGGTACAACCCTTCCTAGTGTAGCCAATCCCAATGCCCAAACAAGGATAGGGGAGATGGAAGGAATGAAGATGGAAAGTGGTAAGTATGGAGGGAACAGACGATGACTTTTCACAGATCCACCCAGTAGCAACCCATCCTAAAGGGAAATCAACTTACTAGGGCATCATGTCACCCTTCCAGTTATGAACGAGGCACAGAGCATAATTTCCAAGTAAACGTTATGAAATGGAGAAGGATTCAATACAACATGTTCAAGTGCTTCAAAAATCAGAGTGATACATACCATGATACCCAGACTCATTACCTCATGGAGCAAGACTCACTGCTACTTTAGGACCAGGCTGGTGTGATGGATGTTGATGGATGTTGTTGCTGGTGATACGTGGACTGCACTGAAGAAAAGAGGGGCCCTTCGGGGCCATGATTAAGTCGTTTGGCTCTTAGTACTCTATGTCTAGGACCTGTGGGCCTCGAGATGTGATCTCTTTAGTTATCCCTAGGCTAGGGGATAACAGGGACCTTTTCCAGAGATCTTATATTACCTAATGAATTCCAGGATCAATACTCGTGTTGCATCATTTTTGTTACAACATCCTCTAGTCATTATTAGTTGGATCCTTGTCGTATGTACGACAATATTTTGATGACTCGAGGGATCACAATTCAAATTGCTAATTTTTGTGATAAACATCAACTTTCATGTACCAGATGAAGAGTATGATCTCTTGTTGATTTGTGGTGGAAGTTGAACTATAACATCTGTTCTTATCATTGCTTTGAGGATGAGGCATCTTAAGGGTGGATGACTTGTAATATACCTAATCCGGTATATTTCCCTCTAAAACATATTGATTAACGATATTGTTTATGAACATACAATATTATGAATCAAACATTCATTCATTGTAATCATCACTTCATCCTTTATAGATTGCTTGGGTTTGTCCCGATTCTTATAACTTAATGATGGTTCTTCGTGAGTACCACTAGGTACGTCACGTTAATTCCATGGGAGGAATCAAATTTGAAGATAGAAAGGTGGATGCTTACTAAGCAAAGAAGTAGAGTGCAAGAAAAGGAAGAAGTTTGCCGAGCAAAGAAGCAGAGTGCAAGCAAAGGAAGAAGTTTGCCGAGCAAGAGAACTTTGGGCAATGGTGAAATTGGCTAAGGGGTGAATCACGGAACACATAGGATTGTGCTTGGTAAGGTGCATTGGCTTAGTGCTCAATGATAAGTTGCAAGTGTTTAGGATGTGGATGCCAAGCACATAGGTAGTCAAGCCACCAAGTAAAGGACAACCACTGATAGAAGGTTCGTTGACAAGGCATGTCATCGACACTAGACTCATTGACAAGGCAAGCCAATGACAGAAAGATTGTCAAAAAAGTATGTCATGGATAAATGTCAAAAGGTTTGTCAACAACAAGGGCATCGATAATAGAAGTGTTGATGATAGAGGCATTGACAACAAAAAAGATGTCGACAAAGAATCCATTGACAAAGTAAAAAAGGCAAGTCAATGCGGGTTTTGTCAACCATGACTGTAGCATCTCATAACTCAATCACCAAGGGCCATGTGCAAAAAAAGTAGGTGCCACGTTCATTGTGATCTAGGTGATGCATGTAGGGTCAAAGAAGCAATTCAAGAGAGTTCGAGAACGAAGGGCAATGAATCGTCATTGTAACTGAACCCTGTAGGAAAGTCAATGACTTGTAACTGAACCCTGGAGGAAGGATCAAATAGATGGGTAACATCTTGCTTAGCAGTGTTACATGAGCGCCAGGTTGGTGCCAAATCAGCCGTAACTGTCAAACTGATTTATGGTTCTTGCCTCTTTAATTTTTGTCGTTCTCTGTAACCCTCAGCATGCAGATCAAACCAGGGAAAATCCGTGAGGAATGGGCTTCCAGGAAAGAAGAAAAGTTGGAGAGTTTTCTGATAGCTTCTAAATGAGCTAAAGAAGATGGAAAACAGAGCAACGATTTAGGAGATACAACCAAAATATGATGGGTATCTGATTTAGGGATATGAAAACGAACCATTTGACCTTTCTTGGACATTTTCTTTTCCAACAGAAGGAAGAGTTGAAGATCTTGTTGTGGGAATCGTTTTGGTAATGAATTATGCAGGAGAAGAGGCATTCTACAAGCTATAGCAGAGCCTGTGAACCTGGGAGACACAGAGGCAAGCCTAGCAATGCATTCTCATAGAGAGGCCAAGAACAGAAATCATGTCTCAGACTAAGCCAACACAGTAACAAGTTTATGTAGTGGAGAGCTGAGACAAATAGAGAGCCTGTTTGGTCGAAGAAGACATAGAGCTCAGTTGCTGTAAAAAGCAGAAGAAGAATTGAAAATCCTGGGAGGCCATGCACACAGTGACCATCATTCATCCATTATTCGAATGCTGGTAGAGACCATGGTGAACTGAGATTCAGAGAGGAGTACTCGTAAGAAAAAGGATCATATTCTGTGTTTCTCAGTGTCACGAGTGAGGTCTGGCGTGGAGCTGGGTAAGCCACTCACTTTGGGTGCAAGACAATAGTGGAAGGTCCTTATCTCATTTGTAAAGGGCAGAGTTAGGCAGAGAATTGTAGACATTATCTCTTTGTAAACATTGCAGAATTAATTGAAGACTGGGGTTTTATTCCCCGGGGGAGTTTTCTCTCCAGTTTGAAAGGAAATCCTTGTGTACTGTCACTACTGTGTATTAAATGTTGTGCTGCTTGGTTCATATTAGTATTCTTGAAAGCTTGAAATTTATGCTAGAAGAACAACATTCAGATACATTTACATAGGAGGCTGTTTTAAAGAATTTGTGTCATTTGAAAAGGAATCCGATTTGAGTGCCTCGGGGATTCTGAATCAACCACTGGATTTGGATCACTTAAAGTATCGAATACTGAGATGGATGACACTATCATAGTTTAGCAGTCAAAGCCAGGTTACATCTATGGGATTGTCTAATGGATTAAACATTATTAGGAAGAGGAGATGGTGAAATATGCCCCTTGGAGCTGCAGGGTGAGAGTCCTTTTGGGAATGGGTTACAGCAGATAAGACAAGTATATTAGTGTCAAATAAATGAACAAAAATAGGTTAATCGGACTAAAAGAGTTTTCAATTCTTTTCATCAGTCCACTTCTGTGGAAGCGGGGAATTCTAGGCATCATATGAATATTGGATTAGATGGCCGGGTGCTTTGGAGTACCATAGGAGTTACACGACTTTCTTTCTTGTGGATAAGGTTAGGCAACATTCAGTGAGTTCTCCTCTAAACATTTCTTTTGTGAGGTTTTTGGGGGGGATTATCAGCCTTCAAAGCTGAATTAGATGGCAGGGTGCTTTGGAGTACCATAGGGGTTACACGACTTTCTTTCTTGTGGATAAGGTTAGGCAACGTTCAGTGAGTTCTCCTCCAAACATTTCTTTTGTGAGGTTTTTGGGGGGGATTATCACCCTTCAAAGCTGAATTAGCTGCACAGATCACAGCTAGGATAGATGTCTTTAGGAAAGCATATTCATTCTCTATAGATTGGGGCCAAGGTTAACATTTGGCCCTTCTCACTTATGTTGGGAGAGGATGTTGCGTTGGCTGTTCCTTAGTCTCTTGATGTAACACCTGATGTAATCTTATAGATTATTTATGTAACAAGATATATTTCTTAAAATAAGTGATGTTCATATTAGAAAATCAATGACTTGGTATGCACAACTGCATATACAAAAATGCATGCACGACCATACTTATGGCTATATGGGAAAACAAGCATATGTAAGAGAGAAATACCTCTGCAGGGTATCTGTTGAATATAGGCAAAAAACGTTTCCTGCAGTAGTCGTTGAATAAAAGAGTAATTACAGTCATTGGTATTACCCAGCCAGAAGCAAAGGGAACTTTCTTCACTCCAAATATTCCTATTGCAATTATTTGCATGAAAACCAAAGAAAATATTGTACAGTTGTGCACAATCGGCCAAAACTGCCCAGCACTTTCAAATCTAGGTGAGTACACCTTCAACATCTGCATAATCCAACAACGTCAGTAGGCATATTGATATACCAATCCTCTTTAATCTATATACTGCAGTGATGGTGGAAATTTAAATTCAAATTAAATGGGCTTCAAATGTGACAAAGTGGAATATTCATATAAAGAACTCACTGTACAAGACTATCTAGCATAGACTATGATTTAGTATGAAGAAAAGGAATGATGATGCATTGACTTACATATACCAGTTAAGTACCGAATATTTATTAGACTAGCCTAAAGTTCTCTATATCTTTATAGCTACATTATCCATCAATGAAATCGAGGTTTCAGCAAAACAGCACTCAACGGAAAAATTAACGTTCATTACATATAAGGATTTTGATGCAAAAATTTGCAGTGATTCTACTCAACCCCGAGAATGGAAGCAGGACTAGATGTGTTGAAATATTGTAACTGCAAAGAATATTCTATTTATTATTGACTTATTATTCATTAGATCAATCCCCTTTTGTGGATTGATCATGTCGGGCATTGTATTTGACCAAATCCCCTTTTGCGGATTGGTCAAACCCTAATTGTAATATGCAAATTAAGAAGTCGGCCCCCAGGCAAATT
This sequence comes from Picea sitchensis, assembly GCA_010110895.2. Taxonomy (NCBI): domain Eukaryota; kingdom Viridiplantae; phylum Streptophyta; class Pinopsida; order Pinales; family Pinaceae; genus Picea; species Picea sitchensis. The sequence goes on from SNQJ01S0158844.1 coordinate 7,058, forward strand.
AAAGTGGTTCTAACCACCCAGAAAGACAAGTCGGCCCTGCTAGTGAAGAGACACCTCCTTTCAGCGCTTGCCAGTTTGTATAAATAAAGGAAGCTAGCGCCTCATTTGTTGACTCACTCAGCTCAATCATCTAGTGTGCAAGAATTGAAGGAAGCTGCAGTTACCAGTTGCCGGAAGAAGGAAGAGAGAGAGGCGCATTGCTTGGGAGAGGATATTCTCTAGTGTTTGGTTCATTGTCTTGGCATTGTATTGGCTATCTATATTAAAGAAGTTTTTGCTGGGTTTTCTTCCCCTTGAGGGTTTTCCAGGATAAATGCTTGTGTACTCTGTGATCTTGTTTCTTTCAGTAAGATCCTTATTATGCTGTTGTTATAACTGTAATAATTACTGTTGAACCTGGGAAGTTTTGGCTGCAAACCACATTGGGAATTGCATCCTTCCTAGGCGCATCTTTTGGCACAAGAATCGAAGGTTTTTAGTGGGCAGAACTCCCGGAAAGTCAAAACCTAGTTTGACTTGGTACCAGAAAACCAGAACCAGAACCAAAAAGTTGTAGTCGAGAATTTCACAGGTCCAGTTTCAAGGGTCAAAAATTGGAATTTTCCGAACCTGACTATACCAACATACTCGCCTCAGTCCAATGCATCTTTTGGTGAGTTYAGTTTTCAGATCCAAGAAATTTGATTTTTCTATTATTTCTATAGCCAAGAGGGCTAGGGTTTCTACTGCAAGAAAGAATGGCTAGCAATATGAGGGTAGAAGACATGCTGGAAGGATCTAAAAACTTCAGATCTTGGAAGCATAGGTTGCAGATGATTCTAGACGAGAATGATCTCCTAGAACATGTTATAGTGGGTGTACCAGAACCAGAGGAAGAAGAGCAAAAGACTAAGCACAAGAAGAATGAAAAGAAAGCAAAGAGAATCGTGTCAGATTCAGTAAAGGATCACTTGATCCCTCATATATCCGAACTACAGACAACAAGGCAAATGTATGAAGCACTCAGTAGGTTATATGAAAGCAAAGACATTAGCCGGAATCTTGCCTTAAGAAATCAACTTCGTAATATGAAGATGGAAAACTCAGAAACTGTCTCATCCTATCTTATGAGAGTTTTTCAGATTAGAGATCAGCTTGCAGCTATTGGAGATGTCATTAGTGACAAAGAGCTTGTCACCACAACCCTAAATGGGTTTCCAACATTTTGGATTCCTTTTGTACAAGTAGTGTGTGCAAGAAGCAAGTTACCCAAGCTTGATAAGTTATGGGCAGATTGCACACACGAAGAATCTAGACTTGCAGACCAATAGAAGAGATTAATTGTTGACGAAGAGAAATCTCTTACAATTCAAAAGAACATAAGAAGTTCCTTCAGGAAGAACAATAAAGAAGCTAACTCTGTAACAGTTTCAGATAAGAAGAAAGATGTTTCAAAGATCAGATGCTACAATTGTCAAAAGTTGGGACACTTTTCCTATGACTGTCCTCGAGGAAAAGGGAAAAGAAAGCATCAAGCACATGTGGCAGAGGAAGAGGAATCTCCTCCCTCAAAGAAAGTTTTATTAGAAACTGAGAAATATGTACTTTAAGTTGAAGATAGTTGATCTGAAGAAAGATAGCAAATGGTGGAGTCTATGGAGCCTCCCCACACCAAAAAAAAAAAAAAAGATAAGTATTCATGTTTATTTTTAGTATCTTGTTTACATTAATACTTTATCATTACAAGTTAGATTTTTGTGAAAATGTTAATTAACCTCGTTTTATTTCAGTGTCTATGCAGATTTATCAAATTAGAGGATAAAGAAAGAGATAAAATATTTATTTCAGGTATGATCACTCATGAGAGTGACAAAGGTATGTGTTTAGCTATGATAGTAAGGGAAAATTTGGCAATTTCATAGCTAGAGTGAAAAAGAGTTCAAAAGTCTTATTCATGATTAGGGTTTCAGATGTGTACATGGTTGAACAAGTTTTGCTTAAGAAAAGATGTGTACTACTTTGATAGAAATCATAATATAGTTTTATTTGATTACTGCTTATTGTTACTGACTGATTGGCTAAGTGACATATCTCAGAAAGCATACTGTAAGTAAGTTTACAGGTCTCGGAAGAAAGAACTTATGCCTTGACTTGCAAAAGTTAGACAACATGAGAAGGACTTATGATATGGTGACAGTCAATAAGAACCAAACAGTATCCAGTATTTATATAGGAGCAGGAAGCTCCTAAAGATGCAGAACAAATATGTTCAAGATGAAGAGAAAGATGGATACTCAGATATAGTTGATGAGATGCAGGTAATTGCAGGTTGCTCCAGTATCGTTCTTATAGATGCAGAGGGAGCAGGTTGATCCAGTATTAAGTCAGAAAGAAAGAAATGTTGGAACTCAAGAAGGCACCCAAGATATTACAGAAGAGAACTTCAAGGATGATGATTATCAGATGTTACACAGTTAAAGAAGCTCTTAGTTTGGTGCAAGAGGGAGTTATGTCTCCAAGTTCGAAATGGAGGATCATGATTTGGTGCAGTTAGGAAAGCAGTGGTCCATGGAACAGTTTACTCAGTGGATGAGTAATGAGATATTTTGATCAAGATCAAAGTTATCCAGTAGATAGATGGTGCCCAGCAGATGGGTGGCATGGTATTATACCATGGAAAGATTTTGGACCTGTTATCTCCCACTTTTAGGGATAACTAAGGAGATTATGTCTCGAGGCCCACAAGTTTTAGACATGGAGTACCGAGAGCCAGATCGACTTGAGCATGGCCCTGGAGGGCCCATCTTTTCTTCCTTTCAGCGCCTCCACTTTCTCAGCAGCAGCAACAACATCCATCACCTTCGGCTTGGTCCTGTATCAGAGATGGTTATTGCGCCATGAGGTAATGAGTCCGGGTATCATGGTATGTGTCACTCTGGTCCTCAAAACCTTTGAATATGTGCATTTAATTCCTTTTTGTTCTAACGGGTGCTTGGATCTTATACTTGTCCACTGAACCATGTCTGGGGGGAATGACAGGATGCCCTAGTAAGCCTGTGCCCATAGGTTTTGAGTCGCCACTGGTGGGATTTCTGAGAATTCATCGTCCGCTCCCGTCATATTACCACTTTTTCATCTTGCTTCCTACTCATCCATCCCATTACATTTGTCCGTGCATTGGGTTGGCCAATCATTTCAGGGTTGCACCTCACCTTGTGGGAAGAAGGGGCTAAAGGCCCAGAAGGTAAAAGCAGCTGGCAAAAGATAAAAGCCTAAAAATAAAACCTCAAGATGCTTCACCCAGGGATCCCCAAGAAAGCAGTAAAAAGCTTCTCAGCAAGAAACAAGGGGGACCCACAAAAATATAAAACAAGACCTAGTCAGAGGATAGGGGGTCTCATCACGAGCTAGCCTATTAGGTCCATGGGCACCTAGCGGTATGACACTACTAGCAGTTGGTTACCACGCCAGGGTAGTGGCTCTTCGTTGCATGGCCAAGAGAAAGGGGGTCTCATCACGAGCCAACCTTCTCATTTCCGTGAAAGTGCTTATGGGTAACATTGCCACCACAGGTCACCACACCAGGGCAGTGTCCCCTGATTAGCTTCTTGAAGAAAAAACAATAAAGAATAAAGAATAAAAGGCATGAATGGGCTTGGAAACATTTGCATCTAGGACAGGTGCAACTCACCTTCTACAAAGGCACCCACAGGTAAGCCCTGCATTTCACTGCTTTCACTGCACCCCTTGTCAGGACATCCCTTATCCACCTCACCCATTTACATAACTTGGATTTAATCTCTTTCGGAAACATCCCTTTTCAAGTGGACACTAGCCTAATAGGATGCCCTGTCACCTTCTCCAAACCTGTATTGCAGATTTGTATAATGTCTTTGAACACTTGACTGGGGTAAAAGGGGTTTTATGCACATGTTTAATAATATTGATGATGAGATGTGATTGGCATTTCTATGATCCCTGTGACTTATGAGCCCATGGAGGGCATAGCTGTTGATGTGCAGGATCATGCCCAATGGACAGGTACCACATTGGACAGGTACACATGGGGAGATGATTAGTTCGGACCTCCATGGGGTTGAAGAGCCCACCAGATGAATGTTGAGACCCCAGCAGGGGGCTAAGTCACAGGGTTCGCTGAACCTAAAGCTTGAGGTTTCAAATTCGGTGAACCTCAAGGTTTGTCGAACCTAAACGAACTCGAATGTGTGCCCAAATTCGAACCTTAGGACGAATTTGAAGGATAATTTTATTGAGGTTTGGGATGAGGTTTCATTAGGGTTCAATATATATAGCCGAACCTAAAGACGAACCTCATCTGAACCTTATTGGAAAATTCGAACCCGAATCGAACCTAATCGTTGTCGAACCCGAACCATGTGACTTAGGCAGGGGGCAGAGACAGGACAAAGGGGTTTGCATCGAAGAAGAGGAGGGCGTTCCACAGAGGCACCTTGGCAGAGCCTTACCTAGGGGGGTTGTTCCCTCTTCATTGGAACGTTGGCCTTGGAAGGCCCAGGACGTCACCCAGGAGGCTTATGACATCATCCAGCGTCATGGACGTTTTGGGAGATAGTCATGGCAGTTTGGCACGTGTAGCAGGTTGGAGAAGCCCAAGGAGGGCTAACGTTTTGCTCCAGGAGGCTGCATTTTCCCTAGAAAGGGCTAACGTCACCCTATAAGGGGCATGACGTCTTTCTTTTGCTTGATTAGCATTTAGTTTATAACATTTAATGTAAAACAATATTATTTTGGTATTTTGGCCTTCTCGACCTTTTGATGACCTAAATTGTAATTAAGGTCATTGGTATGCTATATATTGAGGGTTTTTACTCATATTTTCATCATCTTTTACTCACACATTAGTGAGGTCTGAAATTTGCGCCCTCTTCTAGGGTTTTGGCTGAAATTTGAGGCGCACTTGTTGAAGGAGACTTTTTCTTGGAATTTTTGGTATTTCTCTTGGTGAAAGGTTTACAACTAGGGTTTTGCTACATGATTTCTTGGTTTATGTAAGTGAATTTCTGCAACACTTCTTAATTGAATGGTTATGGTATTGTTTACTTGCATTTGTTATTATAATTTGTTGAATTAAACCCTAGGTGACAAGCACATACTAAGGTCCTTGTCTCATGTCTCTACTAAGATTAAGAGCCATTTAATTTGCTGAAGTAAGATAGAGCCTTGCCATAGTAACACTCTATCCCTACTCTTCTAGCCTAGCCGTTTTTTACTTGTTATTGAGCTAAGGAAAGAGAAAACACACTAAGGCCTAGGGTTTCTACACCTTAGTGAGCCGTTTTCCCTAGGGTTTGATTGATGAAGCCTTTCCATAGCAACACTTTATCATTAAACTCTCTTGTCCTTGGCCTTTGCATCTATTACTCAAGCTAGCCGATTTTTACCTTGCCAATAAACTAAAGAAGGAGGAGAAAGCACTAAGGCCTAGGGTTTCTACACCTTAGTGAGCCTTCCTCCCCTAGGGTTTCATTGTTGAGGCCTTGCCTTGCCTTAGCAACACCTCAACATCTAACCCTCTTGTCTTTAGTTTTATCACTATCATCACGACCCTTCAACATTTGTAGCCCTTTTTTACTCCATTTTCCCTAATAAAGCATTGATCTAAGACCTCCATTGTTTGAGTACCTTGGTCACAACTTCAAACAACCAAATACTTTGAACAACTACTAATCCTTCTAACCCTACCCTAGACTAACAATCACTAACCCTATTGTTGTCGTCATCTTTCATGCTATAAACATCTCTATGCAACATTTATTTTATCTTTAAAGCAACTGAATGATTGGTTAAGGTGTTGTTTCTAAAGTGTTGATATTGTTACATTGATTGCCATTAGCATTTATTGTGAACTGATATTGTGTAATCATTGCTATTGTATAGACATTGACTTACTACATCAATATTGTTTATCAATTGCTTTATATCAGAAGTCCATAATCATATGAAGTACTAACCAACAAGTGAGCTTGCACATGTACAGTTTCTTTGTTGCTTTGTCTCGGGCAGATACACTTTTGGTTACTATTTAAGATTATCTTTTATCTTTATTGGCTATTAAGTCGGACTTTCTGATCGGTGGTGACTTGTGAGGGGGGGATATTATACTTAGCCTTTAAAAACCTTTGCCTTCTCAAAACCCCAGGTCATCGGGGACGTCTCCCCTGGGCCTTACTTCCCTAAATAGAAAGAGCTATCCCATTGAGGTGACAGTGGTGGACCATGGGATAGTCTCAATTATGCCAGTTTGTCTCTCTTTCATCCATCTTTTACCTTAACTACAAATTGTGCGATAACAGGACCACAAGAGTTTTTTTTTCAGATTCCACAGAGAGACCTTCGTAGAGAAGGAATGAGCAATCCCACAGGTAGACCTTCATAGAGAAGGAAAAGAGAAGAGACCTTCGTAGAGAAGGAGAAAGAGAAGTGACCTTCGTAGAGAAGGGGATGAGAAATTTACCAAGGTTGGCCTCTGTCCAAGTGTTGAGTTTTGGATACTCTAGGGACATGCTAGAATACCCTCATAGAGAGGGATGTGACCACCCTCGTAGAGAGGAGTGTGGATGTTTCCCCAAGGGGCAACATGCAAATACTCTCCTTTGACCAAGGATTGAGTACCTTGGAACACAAACCTTGACCATGTGGAATGGTTAGTTGGCTCTTGAGGTTTGTGTCGTGATCCTGCGTGGATCATGGAAAGGGAGTCTAGTCTTGCTCAGGCTAGCATCTTAGCTTCTCTAGTTCATGTGGGATGACTAGGAGTGAAGCTATGGTAGTAGTCCTCCCCAGTGGATGGGTGAGATAGATGACTACAAGAGAAGGGAGAACATAAAAGGAATGGAAAAACTCATAGAATATCTTCTGTGTGAAGATAAGAAAGAGTATCTTCTGCGTGAAAATGAAAGAAAGAAAGAGTATCTTCTGCACGAAGATAAAGAGAACAAAACTTCTTTAAATATGGATTCATGGATATGCCAGTCAGTGTTCCAGAAGTTGTTAATGTTGTTGCCCTCTCTCTCTCTCTCCTGATGATGTTGTAGAATACCCTTCTTGTTAAGGGGGAGTGTTGAAATATTGCAACTGCAAAGAGTATTCTATTTATTATTCATTAGATCAATCCCCTTTTGTGAATTGATCATGTCGGGCATTGTAATTGACCAAATCCCCTTTTGCGGATTGGTCAAACCCTAATTGTAATATGCAAATTAATAAGTCGGCCCCCAGGCAAATTAAAGTGGTTCTAACCACCCAGAAAGACAAGTCGGCCCTACCAGTGAAGAGACTCCTCCTTTCAGCGCTTGCCAGTTTGTATAAATAAAGGAAGCCAGCGCCTCATTTGTTCACTAACTCAGCTCACTCATCTAGTTCGCAAGTATTGAAGGAAGATGCAGTTACCAGTTGCCGGAAGAAGGAAGAGAGAGGGGTGCATTGCTTGGGAGAGGATATTCTCTAGTCTTTGGTTTATTGTCTTGCCATTGTATTGGTTATCTATATTAAGGAAGTTTTTGTTGGGTTTTCTTCTCCTTGAGGGTTTCCCAGGATAAATGCTTGTGTACTCTGTGATCTTGTTTCTTTCAGCAAGATACTTATTATGTTGTTGTTATAACTATAATAATTACTATTGAACCCGAGATTAATAATAACAGTTTAAGCAAGAAACTTAACAGGATGTATTATGGCAGCAAAGATGATTAAATGAAAAAGACAGCGAGGAAAAGATACCAGGGAGGATGTATGTGAAAACAAGGAACAGTTCAGTAAAAGGAGTGATGACCGGCCATTTAGCACCAGTGGTCAACTCATGTGCCATGAAGAGATGTATCGTCAGATGCAATATTATTGAAGATTCTTGGTTCTACAGGGTTGTGTTTGGACCAACACTTATTTTTTTACTTGGAATTTCCGCACCCCTGCGTGGGTTAATAATGTAATAGGTCTGCATGAGTCATGTCTAAGTCAGTTTCCTTGGCATCGGTTCACTGGGAGAGTTCCTTTCACCGAGGGTTTTTTATTCTCAGGTTATCATTGGGCCTTCCAGCCTTAATGATTTCCCTTGAGTTTTTCCCTCGCACTTTACATATGTCCTCCAAAGTGGTGAACGGCGTTGCAGTGGGCTTATGTTTTGGTAACTATATAGGGAATTCATTGTACATGACCATGCAAGACATCATAGAAAGTTTTGCGGAATTCCGTCGAGTCTAGGTTAGTTTTTTTTTAATTAATCAATTTTAAATTAAATTTCCCTAAGTTTGGAGGTTTAATTATTTAATTAATTAATTATTTTTGAGCAAATATTGTAAAAACTGGATCCTTGGACTTTTGATAGGGGTATTTGTGCTCAAAAGAAATGGAATAGCACCTCCTACATCCTTGGACCAAGTTTCAGCTCAATCCGACAACTTTAGCCATGGGTTAGTCCACCTAGAGTGTCAGTCAGTCTATAACAACAATTTTAATTGCTAAAGTCTAAACATGGCATGATGTAAAAATTGTAATAATGAGTTAGATGATGTGAAATGTTGAAATGATGGTTAGAG
>SNQJ01S0158845.1:0-21944 GCA_010110895.2 Picea sitchensis
ACAATCCTAATGGAAGTGTATCTTGCTACAGGAGTAAAGGTCTCCTCATAATCAATTCCTTCTTTCTGGGAGAATCTTCACGCCACAAACCTTGCCTTGTACTTTTCAACACTGTCATATGTTGCATGCTTTATTTTGGAAATACATTTTGAGATCACATATGATTTATCTCGTGGTCTTGGAACCACATCACAAACATCATTCTTCAAAATGGATTGGTACTCTTTAATCATGCATCCCTCCATTCCTTCTTTTCTACACCATCTTCATAACATGTAGGATTTGCATCAATAATATCACCAAGGAGTTCCACGTAACTTGAACAAGGTTTTGGTTTCTTTCTTTCTCTATAAGTTACTTTTGGAGCATTGTATTTTTCTGCACTTGTATAATCTCATGGGCCCAAGTTGGCCTCTTCTTTTGGTATAATATCATTTCTCCTATCTGCAACTCTTGGAGCTACCAATTCTTCATCACGGTCTTCATCTGTACGACACTTCCTTGAATTGTTGAATTTTGCATCCTCATCAAAGGTAAAATCTCTGTTGATCCCAACCTATTTGTGACCAGGGATGTAGACTCTGTATGCCTTCGATGCTTCAATGTAACCAACAAATATGCCCTTTTCCCTTGAAGGTTCCAATTTGGATCTTTTGTCTTTGAGAACATGTATATATATTGGACAAATGAATATTCTGAGGTGGTTGACTTTTGGCTTCTCTCATGTGAACATTTCTTCTGGGGTCTTACTCCCTAGAACACGATGGGGTATTCTATTCTACACATTGTAGTCGTTGTTTCTTCCCATAGATGTTTGGCAAGTTTGATCCGCGAAGCAGTCTTCCCGGTCTTCCATTATGGTTTGGTTCTTTCTTTCTACCACAACATTCTGTTGAGGATTATAGGGAGTAAATCCCTCTCCGTCTTCCCATAATTCATTGAATTCATCTTATGTAAATTCTCCACCATTGTTTGACCTCAAGACCTTAATCTTCTTTTCATAAATATTTTCTATGAGGGTATTGAATTCCTTAAATTTGGTAAACACTTCACCTTTTGAATTCAATAAATAAATCCAAGTTATTAACGTGAAAAATCATTAATGAAGGAGACATAGTATACACACCCATTGGATGAAGATGTGGACATAGGTCCACATACATATTAGTGTATAATGTCCAATACTCCTTTTACCTTGATTTTACTGCTTGGAGATGGGCTCTTCACACTCTTTATATACGCATCCAGATATGGCCTCATGTGGCTCATTTGCTTGGTAGTCTGTCACCATCTTTGCTCATGATCAATAATTAGTTATCAAGTCTTTTTGTTCCTGACTCACTTGGGATTACAATATTGTGAACTAGGGTTGTCTTTGAGTGTCCTTCAATTTGTATAAGCCTCCCTCTTGGACACGAATCACAATCGCATCATTGAAATAATTTCCTTTTGTTCACATGAGAACTCCATGACCAAATGAAATTCTGAGCCCTTCTTCTAAAAGTTGAAATAGGGGAATGTGTACTCAGCCAAGTATGAATAAAACATCTTTTATCTTCATCAATTTTCTAAAATCTAATTGGAATAAATCTTCTCCTATGCCTTTGATAGGATATTGATAGTCATCTCCAAGTTTCACCTTATGGGGTGAGTCCTTCTTGATCAAGTTTGGAAGAGAGTACTAGTATCATGTCATGCTTAGAAGCACCACTATCAATAGGCCATGTGTCACTACATGAGTGCAATTTCTTTTAAGGGATGAAATTAAAAGATGTGGTTCATTATCATTTTGGCACTTATGGATCTTTAGATCTTGAGATCATTCTCTTGGAATGTATTTCGAGTTGGAGGAATCATTGGATCGCTATTGATACAGTTTATGTAGGAACTGGCTGAAATACATAAATACCTTGAGGAAATAAGACTTCATTTAATTAATAACAAATGACTGAGGAAATAACTACAGACAGAATGGAAATATATTAGCTACTAGTAGCTATATCTCAGAAGAGATGTGGCTGCTACTTTCGCATCCATCAGAATATGATTACAATGGGGATCTAGGAGTGCTTTTACAATAGACGAGAATGCCCAAAAGTCATAGACATCCAAAAAAAACCTAACCCTAGGAGATGGAGGCGTAAAGTCATGTGGGCCCTGGTTTGGGTGGTTGTACATCAGCCTTCCGCAGGGGTGGTAACTTTGCATCATACGATCTCTGTTTAAGGCATGTGATAGATGGATTGGAAAGGTATCATCAAGGAGGTCCTTTTTGGGGCTCCAATCATGACTTAGGGGTCTCATTGAAAACTTAGACCTACAAAAACCTTCATTTGGGTCCTCAAAGTGAGAAAGTTAAAACACCTTCAAAAATAGTAAATTGCCAAATTGCCCGGCTGTTTTGAGCGATTTGGAAAAAGGTGGGTGCCATCGATATCCACTTGGATCAATCCATAGAATAAATGGTCCCCATTCGGGTGGGATTCCTCCATGAGATGAGGAAACTTCTGTGAACTTGGTCCCTGGTGAGCCAATTTCCCTGGTGAAGGAGTTGGCATGCTTTGACAACTCGATATAGCAATATACTTTGTTTTCGGGTGTGCTTCATCTGTGTATCCATGATACGTCGGTTAGCTTATTCCATACGGTATAGATTTAACTTCTGTTGGTTTGAGTTGTTCGCCATGTTGGATGTGTCTAGTAGGGTGGAAAGTAGGGCCAAAGGATGTCCGATGAACCAAGAATGGTGGAATCTTTGGAAGCTCAAGGAATTTTCCCAACCTTGAGTGAGGGTGTCTCTCCCAAAACTTACTTGGTGGGGTCGTGAGGCACTCAACATCCTGACCACAGCCCGCAGGCACCGATGTGTCGTTGCTTGTACTTAGCATTGGCTCATGCAAGAGATGTCGTAGCTTTGTTGGAAGATGTGTTGAATGTGCTCAATGAATTTGTTTCCTTATCCACCTGTTGGACATGAGCTGAATCTTCTGAGTAGCCACAAATGGCATAACTATGTCCCATTGACATAGCTTGGTAGGAATCCCAAGCCCACCTGAAAAGAGCTATAGCTGGTTTAGCTATGGAGAGCCAGGTTGTATTTGTGTTGTACATAGAGCTCTCTCATCAGCAATAGTGGATGCTTTGAATTATTTTTGTCTTGCCTTGAGAATGTATACGATCATCCCAGTTCAGCCTCTGTTTAGCCATCAGTTTGTGGTTGGAAAGTTGTGGACTTGGTGACTTGGTGTCTAACATCGACCATAAGTACAGACAAAATGCACTTGGGAAATTCTTGTCCCGATATGAGATGATAGACTATGGGTTCCCAAAAGATGTACCCACACTCGTTCAAAGAAAGTTTTAGCGATGTGGCGTGATATTCTTCTTCCAGGCCATCATGATGGACATCTTAGAGAATTGGCGGCGAACCAAAAAACCTGAGTCATTGCCATGCAGTAGAAGGAAGGCGACATGTAATCCAAATTTGGGGTAGAGGCTTGACCTTGCTTCTTGATGGTCGGTTTGGCAATGGCACAAGCGTGTAGGACTTGATGTACTTCCCGACATCTTATCGAAGGTTTAGCCAATAGAAATAATTTTGTAGTACTGCCACGGTTTCTCGACCCCAAAATGCACGAGGGACTCGGCAGATGCAGCCTCCCAATCATCTTGGCATTTCGCTTGAAGGAACACAAATGTGTCCCAAGTGACAAAACAGGGAATCCTGGAGGTGAAAACTGGGAACTTCCTTACCCTCCAAGAGAGTATTGTATATGTGGCCGAATTATGGATCACTCTTGTAGAGAATCAACAATCAAAATTCTTATTCCCATAAGAGTTGAGCATGGTAATTATTGATAGAATCAGTGGTCGGATGAGGTAGTATGCAACATTATTAGTGCTGCCTTTTTTGTAATTAATGTTAAAATGAAACTATTGCAGATATGCGGACCACGCCGATGGCGATTGTTACGCAACTTCCCTTGTAGTTTGTATGAGCTGAAGTCGGTGAATGCAATGGTGGTAGTACCGCTTTCCCAAAATGTAATTCTTCCGTGAGCAAGCACAATGGAATACATTTGTTTTTCATAAGTGGGATACTTCCAGTTTGTGTCGGAAAGTGTCACTATGATATTCAACTGGATGCCCATATTGATGGGGCCTTTAATACTTGCCAAATTCGAGCATGTGCTGATCTCGGCTGGATTTGTTGCAAATTCACGGTGACGATGTTTCAAGCTAATTCGGTACCTTCTATTGAGATTGACCAAAATAATTTTTTTCTTTGGCTCCTCCTTGGTGACTTGATTCAAAGGGATGATGAAAGATCAACACTTACAAACTGCGGTAGAAATTGGCAAGACCTAAAACTCTGAACTCACGGTAGGGTGGTTGGGGCCAATCTAGAATGACGGATATTTCGCGGATCATGCACTTGCTCATGAATAATGTATCCTGAGATAATGAACACGGGTTATGCCAAAGTGCATTTCTCCCAAATTGGCACACAACTTGTATTTCCCTTGATGTTTGGAGGACATGTCGGATATAGTGGAGGTGCTCTTTCCAAGTATGGATGAAGATCAGAATATCAAAATTACACGACTACAAATGAGTTGTTGAATAATTAAGTAGGATGTCATCCATTAGCCTCATGAAGGTTGCAAGGAGCCGTCCAGCCCAAAAGGCATGAACAACCATTGAAAAGGCCCTCTTTGGTTGAATCGGTCTTCCACATGAGAAGGTTGATTGATTTTTGGTGATACCCGGACTTCAAGTGGATCTTGCTGAAATATTTCACCTTGGGTTGATGAGAGAAGGTAATCCAATTTGTGGGATCCAGTGCCTATTCCAAAAGCGATGATCTTGTTGATTGCCAATGGTCATCCCATCTTACCCCGCACCTATGATCCCGGGCTCCTGAGTGAACTTGTCCAGTGTGACCTTTTAGCAGCCAACTCTGAATCTTCATAACGTTTCTTCATTCTCCGAGTAAGCCCAGGGTAGATGGTTCTATTAGGCGGCCCGGTGCACACGGGGTCGGTCGATGGGGTGCTTGACAGCTTAGAGGCACCCCTGCGGGGAGGTGAAGATATCCTCACTCCCTGCGACCTTATCCATTTGTTGTTTTCATGCAGAGGGGCCATGTCTGGAGGTCGTGGTCATAATATTCTTCTTGCCCTAAGGGCGTGTAATCAGGAAAACAAATTTCACGGTTTTGGAAATGAACTTACTACATTTTTTAACGATAACCAAAGAGATGGTGGTGGGTGGTACTATCTCCGGTATCCTATACAACTTATTGCCCAAAGTGATAATAACATACGAGGCCTAGACTCACAACATGTCACCACGCAAGTGATTGGCCTAATAATACATCAAACATCAAGAGGAGCAATGTCCTCAACCTCATCAGGTGAAGGGCTTGATGCTGTAGGAAAGGCGACATTGTCGGTATGTGGAGGTCATGTCCTTGGTGCAACCACTTGATGGTGTATGGTTGTGGGTGTGCGTAATTCGAAGCCAAACCCAACCCTTCCACGACCTCTTTTGAGATGAGGGTCTTGGCTCCATTTGTTGATAATGAAGCGCAACGGGAACCACTCACCTCTTGGAATGGAAGAGACACTCACCTCTCCTCTGGATCTTGGTTCCTCATGCGCCGTGGTGCTTACGGTGGCGTTGGGCTCATCGATGTCTACTTCCCCCACATCATTTCCCCTTGTCGGGGTTGGAGTTAGTCAGACGTGCATCGATTGAGGAAGCCTTCAACTCCACCTACCGATGGCCTTGGCCCGACACTCCCCACTTGTATTGTGATGGGGCTCTTATAGAACTCCACACCACTTCCCCATGTCCTTTTTAGCTTCATGGTGTTGTTCTTTAGCGTGGCTTTGGCGGGTTTTCACAGGCTTCTACATGTAGCTTGGTCCTTTTTTTGTTTGGAGTACCTTCCCATAGCCGATTTGTAGACCCAAGTCTAGCTTCTTACGTTTGAACTTAAACCAATCTTGGAAGCATGTCGGTGTACCTACACCAAGTGACGGATATTAGAGGAACTCCATTCCTCGAATGTATCATGGAACAAGCTGCGGTACTAACATAATGTTTCTCTTAATCTTTGATACCCAAATTTGTGTGTAGAGTATGAAACAAATTCGTAATCTAATGCACATCTTGGTCCCTTTCTGTAACATAATCCATTTGTATTTTTCCTCATAGCTCCCACGGGATAATATTGTTCTGATGGCGTCTTGGAAAAGAATTCCAAGTGGGTGTGGCCGAGAACAGGAGGGTTCTCCCTCCTCTTGCTCTAGTAGGTTTCCCACCAGTCCCTTGACATGGGGGCATCTTTGAGCCTTGATGGGAAAATTCATAAGGCTGATATCCTTCCTAGCGGATTCAGCATCTTATCTCGACACATCTGCGTCTATTTGGCCGGGTACAATAAGGGGAATGTCCAAAGTTTACTTGTACCTTAGGGAGTGGCGCCTCGAGTGAAGCCGGATAACCGATGCACCACCGTTCAGGAATCCATTGAATCTGTGTCCATCATCATGTTCCTTTCTCGAGGGCCTCCTCGAGCAACATTGATAGGATCTCCTGCTCCCTCATCTTTATTTTCTTCCCCATGGGTGGTCATTAGGGGTTTGTGAGGCTGATCTTGCAAAGGTTCAACCGGATCAATTTAACTCATATTCGTTGGGGACGTACAAATAAGAGTTGAGAATGAAGCCGATGCTGCTTCTGATACCACTGAGTCAGATTTATGTAGGAACACAATGAAATAAATACACATATGAGAGAATCTTGTTGAGAAATAAGACTTCATTTCATTAAATGACTGAAATATGCCGCAGTGGAATGAAAATAAACTAGCTAGGCTAATCTCACGAGAGAGAATGGTACACTACTAAGCATCATCAGAGAAGATGATTACAATGAGGGCTCTAGAGGAATTTTTGCAATAAAGAGGAATTCCAAAAGTCATGAACATCCAAAAACCTAACCTAGGAGATGAAGTGCCAAAGGGTACATGTGGGCCCCCGTTTGGTGGATTAGTGCATCAACTTCGGGGGTCATAACTTTCTGATCTCCATTTTATGCATGTGATATTTCGTTGGAAGGTATTGTCGAGGAGATTCATTTTGGGGCTCAATCATTGCCTTTGGACGCAATTGAGGAACCTATGTCTCAAAGAGCAACCATTTTAGGCCCATAAAATGACCAGGAAGTTAAAACACGCTAAAAAATAGTAAATTGCCAAAATTACCCGAGGAAAACTGTTTTGAGCAGTTGGAAAAGGTGGGTGGCCACCGATATCCACTGGATCATTTAACAAGTAAACCAAAAATAACTTTTCAATATATGGATCTAGACCTTACAAGATATTTTTGTTGAACCAAGATGAATTTTTGTCATAGGGACTGCAACAACTGCGACTTGACGTCCATATCTAGGGTTTGAATTTTTTAATTCTGGTCCAGGGAAGTGATGCGCCTTTCCTAGGAGAGTTCCTTAGTGATCTTAGATTTACCAACATACTCCAAAAAAAGGTAAAACTTAACTCTTAGGGTTTATCACGAAGCAAGTAATTCTAGAGTAGCTCAAAGATGGCGGATCTTGGAGGGTGAGTTGAGGCTAAGAAATCCTTCACAAATAGTGAGTTGGTCTCTTTGGGGCTCGTTAAATTACCATGTTGAAAAATTACTTATAGACTAAAATTTCTTATTACAATTATTTAGCGCATTCATATGCAAGATCCTTTGAAGAGACAATCTGAAAATAAGATAAACACAAAAGATTATTGCTTAGGAAGCCACATGTACCACCTTTTACTGTTACCAAGGGTTAATTGCTCTTAAATAAAACTATAATACCACTTTGTACATAGCTCATACAGGCATTATAGTAATAACATGCATTTAATCAAAGAGATTCATTTAAGATCGAGTAAACATAAGATTTACTGCTATAATCAACAATCAATAGTATTAACATTAAATTGATATAGACAGTGGAATACATGATTAAACATTATCTAATACTTATCTTCAAAACAATGGTATATTCCACCAACCAAATGCAAGCCTCCCACAAACCTCCCAGCCATAGAAAATGCTTCCCATCACACTCATCAATGGATCACCCCCGAGATGGGACAAAGCTCCACCCAAGGCAAGGAATCCTAGGCTGGGATGAGGTTACAGGGAAAACAGAATAACCCGAAGGATTCTTCCCAAGATGCCATCTTACACCCACTACTCACAGATTTTCATTCCCCACATGCCTGTTTCGTTTGGGAGTATACACCTTCACAAGGAGTCCATCGGTGCTAAACTACCTCTTTGGGTCTCGGTAACAGGTTGGATTAGGAAGTCTTAGAGCTTTGTAGTTGTAGTTTGGCACCTTAGGAAATCAATTCCATATAATTCTCTCTCTTGGAGAGAATTGCTCATAGGCTTGACAACTTGCCTCTTCAACAACGATCCTCCCTCACCTGGAGAGGTCATACATAGGCTCAATCAAAACTTGTACTAGCCAGCAAGCCACACGCAATCAAGAACTACATGACCACAACAGCTAACTGGGAAAACAGACACGGGCTTCCAAAATAGGCTTAGCAATGACGCAAGGTCTCATTGTGTTGGTTCTTAAGGCGATGTGACAAACAATCCACGCATGGAATGACACGGGTTCCATGGCTCGGAATGGATAGGGTGAACAACCTTTTGAGAAAGCGAACGAGGCTTCGACTTTGGGAACAAGGTTACATGGTTTTAAGTATGGCTTTTCGGCTCACGGGGAAGCATGAGGGTTCTGCACTGGCTTTCGGTCGATCCCTCGTCAGCCTCGTTACATGCTCCGAGGCGGAGTTGGGTAGAATGGAAGAGAACTCCCTCTCGCGGCTCATCTTGGCCATTTTATTCACATGCACAAGCGTTGACACTTGTCACCCTTGGAAACTGCATGCGTTCCATTCTTCCTTCCATTTGTAGTCCCTCGTCCTTCTAAAAATTTTGATAAAATGTCATTCACACCAATTCATGTGTGGCTTTTTGGAATAATGTCAAAATATTATTCCCAAGGACAGAGCCCCACATGGAGCTCCCTTCGGTATAATTCCTTGCTCCTCATGGAATCCCCAGTCCCCATCTCATTCCGCCGGTAATTGATGCATACGCAGCGGTGTCTACTCAGCCCAATAATGCTGCACCGATACATGTACAACATCAGTCTCTTTCTCTTCAACACTCAGGATCTTCGGCCTAACAATCACATAATCCTTGACTTATACAAATTTGGCTCACCATCACATAACACATATTTACAATTCGTCATGACTGTACATAACATCATTCTCCCATGTCTGTCCTCGAGAGCAGTACCCGGTCCTTGAACAGCCTGAAGCTATAGCTATAAGGTCCATTGATGAATCAGCCTGAGGACAAGCTTAGGTTCCGCGATAGCGCCGCGACACCATCTTGGTATTCGAGAAATGTCAATGGGAGGGTAGACTATCATCACCGGGGTCATATATCGTTATTGCAAAGACAAGATTGTCAATCAACTCATGAACCCACTGACTCATGCATAGCAGCTGCTGGCTCGTCCCAAATATCTTTACGTCGACGCGGAGATAGGGTTACTCACCATAACTTCCCGGCTTACTTGTTCTTCAGGTTATTGTGTGAATCGTAGGGCACTCTCAGCAAGCACTCCCGAACGAGATCGTCAGGAAGAACCTCCATTAGAGCACTTCAAACGCACCTATTTCCTTATCGAGTTTACCCAAAGCTTTAAACAGATCAAGTTGCAAATGTGAAAATGAAACTACGAAAGCGGAGTTAGATATATAACCTAATTTCAATCGGAATAAAATAGAGGAGTTATAGAGTCGGAGCATCACTCTTAATAACCTAATAATTTCAATGGAGATAAAATAGAAAGTTATATATATATATATTGAGTGGGGAAAAAGATTTCAATTTGAATAAAAAAAATTAATTGTGGGGTAATGGAATTATTTTTATAATTTAATAAAAGGAATTTTGGTGATATCTATTTTGAAAAACAAATATACTAGAAAGTTGTGTATTCTTATAAAAAATAGTAAATTAATAAGTGGACAAATTTAATTTTATAAAAATAGTAAAATTAATAAATGTACAAATTCAATTTTCTAAAAAATGAGTAAATTAATAAGTAGACAAATTCAATATTTAATAAGAGTTTACATTTTTTGCAAAGGTGAAGTTTTGCTTTTCATCTATTAATTTAGATCCTTTTAAGGACCAAAACGAAGCACCTTGATTTATCAATTTGAATCTTTTGAAATGGGCCAAACTCTTGAGAGAACAAAGGTTCATGTTCAATTCCAATTAATAAAGTGGAACTATAACTTCCCTTAAAATTTCGACCAATCAAAGTCTTTTTAAAAAGGTGGAAAAATATTTTACCAACAATGTCATGGTCAAAGTTCTCATTAATCAAGTGAAACTATAACTCAAAATATAACTTATGGTAAAATTCCTACTAGATTTGAGGGAAAATATTAGACAAAAGGTTGGCTTTATCCACTTATTAAGTCATTTCCATTGGATGTTCTTTTCTATTGCCATGTTGATAATAGTGCAGAGTGCAAGGCGGTGGCAAAAAGGTGGCGATAAGCAAGTTACCTTGCACTCTGAAGAACGACAACACTCATTTCTACAACTATAAGTTCGGTTTTGGTCGAACTTCCAAGTTACTATAAGTGTTACTATTGTTCAATCTAATTTAATATATTTCTCCCAATAATCTAAATTGAAAACAAATTGTAACGGCACCAAAAAAGAAACTAATTTATATTCCATGGATATTAAATTGTAGCATATACAATAGAATGGAACCTTAAGAAAATTTAAACCCCTCACAGAAACCAAGAAGATCAAAACTCCAACCCACCACTACCACCACATAATGTAAACAATGAAATTGATGAGAGGTTGGTGATATTAATAAACTTGGAGGAAAGAAAAGAGAAATTGACATCTATTTCTTACTATAGGGAAATATTGTATGAGTATTATAGCACTGGTTTGGACAGGAAACTGAATCAAAGAAATGAGCATTTCAAAACAACAAATATTGTCTATTTTTAGGGATCTAGAAATGGACAAGAACTATTAATAGGGACCAAAGATATGTAAATAATAATGTTGAAATATAATATATAATGGTTATTGATGTGCATTAATACTTTATATCAATATGTTTTATTGAATTCAATTCTACTATGTAAATTGTAAAAATCCACTTAAGATGCAAACTCATAGACAAATTGATCCATTTTTTTTATTGATGGAATAATGCCATGGTGTTTCTTTGATGGTGGATCTGATGCCATCCTAAGGAAAGGTTCAGTTGGGGATTCTTTGTGTGTAATACAAAAGAATGTTTTCTCTCTCTGGGTTTGGATGTAGGTTCCAATAATTTGAGAGATATTGTGGCCCTTGTAGCTTTACTTGAATCTCACTTGAGAAGAAGGTCATGTGATCTAGAATATATTTGCAAACAAAATGAATACATCTGACGTGGGCCTAATAGTTAGAACATGTGTTTCACTTAAGAGGTCACAAGTTCAAATTTTCAAATGTCGGCTTGGGGAGGGGTCTCTTGTACCAGGGGTCTCATACACCAATTTGGTGTGATGGCTTAGCCATGACCTTAAAATAGTTTATTATTTATTATATTATCAAAATATGTTTAACATAAAATAACAATATAGTAAAATTGGTTTCCTATTCAATAAGGAAATAAAGTTGAAACTCAGAGCTTTTTACAATAAACATGAATGTAAAAATTCCTAGACATCAAAATACATAACCCTAGGAGATCAAACTTAAGGTCATTAGTACATCAACTTGGCCATAACTTTTACTTGTTTTAATTGAGGCATCACGTTACATTTGTTTTTACCAAAGTGAAGTTTTTCTTTGTTCTATTGATTTTGGTTCCTTTTAAAATGGACAAAACCTAGAACATCTTGATTTACTCAATTTATATCCTTTTAAAATGGGTCAAAACTCTTGAGAGAAAAGTTCCATGGTCAAAATTCCAATTAACAAAGTGGAACTATAACTTCCCTCAAAATTTCCACCAATCTAGATCTTTTTAAAATGGGACAAAATTTTTACCAACAATGTTATGGTAAAGTTCTCATTAATCAAGTGAAACTATAACTCAAATGATAACTTACGGTAAAATTCCTACTAGATTTAGGGAAATTCTCAACTAAAAAGAGGTTGATCTTATCCACTTATTAAGTCACTTCCATTGGATGTTCTTTTATTGCCATGTTGATAATAGTGCAAGAACTTGGTGGTAAAAAAAGTGGCAATGGCATGATTAAGAAAATGCACTCGAAAGAACCGACACACACATTCCTCTATTCTCATTGATTGTGGTGAACCTCCTGTCCAAGTAGGTTAAGTGAAGTAGAACATGCACGCTCTTAAGAAATCGTGCATGTTCTTAGGAACACACATCGTGTTCTTCTTCGTTACTACAAAACCACCCATTTCTCATTGGGCAAATAATTGAGGAAGAGGAGAGGAGGAAGAAAGGGATATTGCCAGCACCCGCAGGTGTGTCAAGGGTATGTTAGGAGTTATCTTGCTTTTAATCCAATTTAGTCAATCTAATTTAATGTATTGCTCCTAATAATCTAAATTGAAAAAAAATGCAATTTGAGTGTTTTAAATAAGAAAGGAAACTAATTTACATTCCATGCATGTTAAATTGTAGCATATACGATACAATGGGACCCCAATAAAATTTAAAACCCAGCCCACCACCACCATAAGCGCTAAGCAGTGAAATTGTTGATAAAACACGGAAAGACAATTGGGGACCTAAGGAACTGAGATTCTCCTTGGCCACTTCTTTGGACATCATTGTCTAGTCAATTGCAAGTTCCCAAGGAGGTGACATCTATTTTCGACTATAAGGAAAGAGCGTCACAGTATTATAACACTAAGTTTGGACAAAACCAAATCAAATAAATGGGGTAAAAAGAAAAATACTTTTTATTTTTAGGGATACTAGAAATCAAAAAGAACTACCATTGGCGAAGCAACATCCATTAGCGGGTGTATCCATCCAGAAATTAGTGAAAACTTGATGGATAAGTGGTACATGGTTTTTGATAAACCTCCACTGCAATAATAGGAAGATGCCCTTATATTTTCTGTGAGTATGAATTAAGCTTATGAGTAGGCGGGGCATGACCCCGAGTTAGGTCCCTGTTCCTTTAGACGAAGGCTAGACATGCAAATATTGTAAATATGTTAATGCAGACCAAACATATGTAAATATTAATGTTGATATATAATATATAATGGTTGTTGATGTGCATTAATACTTTATATCAATAAACAATATGTTTTATTGAATTTAATTCTACTGTGAAAATTGTAAAGATCTTAAAATAATAACTAATATAAATTAATCCATTTTTTATTATATGGAAGATATGGTGTTTCTTTGATGGTGGATCCCATGCCATCCTAAGGAAAGGTTCAATTGGGGAATATTTGTATGTAATACAAAAACAAATGTTTTATAGATATATCTTAGTTCTTTTCGACATAGAACTTAGGGCTACTCACCATAGCTTCCCAACTTCTGAAGACAAGTTTCAGGTTATTGTGTGAATAGTAGGGCAGTCTCAACAAGCACTTTTGACGAGATCATCAAAGAACCAACCTCCATTAGAGCAATTCAAACACACCCTGGCCACTGCTCGAGGTTACCCAAATCTTTAAGAGATCAAGTTGCAAACGTGAAAGTGAGCCAAGTGGAATGAAACTACAAAAACAAAGTTACATATATAATTAATATATAGAGTAGGTGCATCACTCTTAGTAACGTGATTTGCATCATAATAAAAAAGAGGAGTTATATATAGTAGTGGGGCATCACTTAGTGAAACATGATTTCAATTTGAATAATTTTTAATTAAATGTATAATTAGTAGGGTAATGGTATTATTTTTCATAATTTAATTTCCAAAAGGGAAGTTAGTTATATCTATTTTGAAAAAAAAAAATATCGTATTCTTATAAAATAATAGAATTAATAAGTGAGATATTTTTTATAAAAATGAGTAAAATTAATAAGTGGGCAGGTTGCTATTTACATTTTTTACCAAAGTGAAGTTTTTCTTTGATCTATTGAATTTGGATCCTTTTAAAATGGACCAAAACCTTGAGCACCTTGATTTGCTGTTCCCGATCCTTTTTTAAAATGGGTTAAAACTCTTAAAATAAAAGGTCCATGGTCAAAGTTCTCATTAATTAGGTGGAACTATAACTTCCCATAAAATTTCCACCAATCAAGGTCTTTTTAAAATGGGGAAAAATATTTTACCAACAATGTCATGGTCAAAGTTCTCATTGACTATAACTCAAATTCCTACTAGATTTAGGAAAAATTCTCAACTAAAACGATGTTGTACTTACTTATTAAGTCACTTCCATTGGATGTTCCTTTTTATTGCCATGTTGATAATAGTGGAGTGCAAGAACTTGGTGGACGAAAAAGTGGCAATAGCATGATTAAGAGCGTGCACTCGAAAGAACAATCGCACGTGTTCCTACAACTATAACTTCGGTTGTGGTTGAACCTCCATGTGGATTTCCAAGTAGGTTAAGCAGTAGGAACTGTCTTCTTATTGTTTTTTTTAAAAACACTTGTTTCTCATTGGACAAATAGTGCGAAGAGAGGAGGGAGAAGCAAGAGAGGATTTCCATTGCACCATAGGTGTGTCCATGTATGTTACATTTATCTTAACTTTAATACAATTTAGTCAATCTAATTTAATATATTTCTCCCAATAACCTAAATTGAAAAAAAGTGTGAATTAGTATTTTAAATTAAAAAAAGAAACTAATTTACATTACATGGATGTTAAATTGCAGCATACACAATATAATGAAACCCCAAGAAAATTTAAACCACTCAAAAGAAAACCAAGAAGATCAAAACCCAACCCACCACCACCACCACATAATGTAAACAATGAACTGGTAGGGGGTTAATTGATGATAAGCAACACGGAGGAGCGACAAAGGGAAATTATTCGACTATAGGGAAATGTACGATTATTATAGAACTAGTTTGGACAAAAACCAAATCAAAAGAAATAGGCATTTCAAAACAACAATTATTGTCTATTTTTAGGAATCCTAAAAATGGACAAGAACTTCATTAAGCAGGAAACCTATCCATTATTTGGTGTATCCATCCCAGTTAGTCCAAAACTTGATGAATGGGTGGTACATGGTTTTGATGAAGCCTCGCCTTGCAATATTAAGGAGATGCTCTTACATATTTTATGAAGAAATTATGGGTTGATTTTATTATGGGTGAGCATGTCAACTAATTTGACATAGGTGACTTCCGGTGGTCCTACAGGACCAAGGCGATTAAACACAATACTGGGTCCTTGTGCTGTCTTGTAAATATATTATTACGGACCAAAGATATGTAAATATTAATCTTTGAAATATATAATGGTTATTGTTGTGCATTAATACTTTATATCAATAACTGATATGTTTTATTGAATTCAATTCTACTATGAAAATTGTAAAGATCCACTTAAGATGCAAACTCGGAGACAAATTGATCCATTTTTTTATGGTGTTTCTTTGTATGGTGGTCGTTACCCATCTAAGGAAAGGTTAAGGATTCTTTTGTGTAATACAAAAATGTTTTCCTCTCTCTAGGTTTGGATATAGGTTCAATAATTAGAATATTGTGGCCCTTGTAGATCATATAATTTCACTTGAGGAAGCGAATATATTTTTGAACTAAATGAATACATATTATTATCAAAACTGAATATATAAAATAACAAATATATATTAAAAAGTGGTTTCCTACTCAATAAAGGAAATAGTTGAAACTCATCTGATCAAACTTGAGCTTGATAGAATGGTGGTATCTTAACTCTGAGAAGAGATGTGATAGATGTGTGCATTAGAAGATGATTACAATGAGGCTCAAAAAACATTTTTAACATAAAAAAAATAAAAAAAAAAAAACCTAGACATCAAAAAAAACCTATCCCTAGGAGATCAAGCATCAAAAGTCATGTGGGCCTTGATAGTTGTGTATCAACTTCAGGGGTCATAACTTTCATACGATCTTTGTTTTAATTGGGGCATCGGAGTGTGAAATGATTTTTAATTTGAATGAAAAAATTAATTTAAAATATAATTAGTAGGGTAATGGTATTATTTTTAATAATTTAATTTAAAAAAGGGAAGTTAGTTATATCTATTTTGAAAAAAGTATACTGAAGTTGTGTATTCCTATAAAAATGAGTAAAATAATAAGTGGACAAATCCATCTTTTTATAAAAAATGAGTAAATTAATAAGTGGACAAAATTGACTTTTTACCAAGAGTTTACATTTTTTTACCAAAGTGAAGTTTTGCTTTGATATATTAAATTTGGATCCTTTTAAAATGGACCAAAACCCTAGAGCATCTTGATTTACTCAATTTATATCCTTTTAAAATGGGTCAAAAATCTTGAGAGAAAAGTTCCATGGTCAAAATTCCAATTAACAAAGTGGAACTATAACTTCCCTTAAAATTTCCACCAATATAGTTCTTTTTTAAAATGGGGAATTTTTTTTACCAACAATGTCATGGTCAAAGTTCTCATTAATCAAGTGAAACTATAACTCAAATTATAACTTAAGGTAAAATTCCTACTAGATTTAGGGAAAATTCTCAACTAAAAAGAGGTTGCGCTTATCTACTTATTAAGTCACTTCCATTGTATGTTGTTTTCTATTTCCATGTTGATAATACATATGGCCAGTGCAGAACGGTGGCGAAAAGTAGCTTAATGACCTTGATTAAAACGTGCACTTTCGAGAAAAGAAGCCCGACCTACCTTATATCTATAAGTTGATTGTGGGGCGAACCCCGTGGATTGTCAAGTAGGTTAAGCAGTAAATGAGTGTGCATGTTCTTAGGAACACATGTGTGTGTTCTTACTTTTTTGAAAGCACCCATTTCTCATTGGGAAAATAGTGTGAAGAGAGGATATTGCCACCACCACCACCACCACCAAAAAAAAAAAATTATATTAAATTAAATTAAATTTAGTCAATCTAATTTAATGTATTTCTCCCAATAATCTAAGTGAAAAAAATGCAATTTAGTGTTTTAAATAAAAAATGTAATTTACATTCCATAGATGTTAAATTGTATCATATACAATACAATGGAACCCCAAGAAAATTTAAACCCCTCACAAGAAAATGAATATCAAAATCCCAACCCACACCACCACCACCACATGATAGCAAACTAGTGATGGGGGTTGGTGATGTCATAGAGGAACAGTTAAGGGAGAATAGAGAACCTAGTAGATTCTCCTTGGCCACTTCTTTGGACATCATTATCTAGTCCATTACAAGTTCCCAAGGAAAATTGACATCTATTTCCGACTATAGGGAAATAATGTACGATTATTATAGCATTGGTTTGGACAAAAACCAAGTGAAAGAGCTAGGAATTTCAAAACCAAAAATATTGTCTATTTTTAGGGATGATAGAAATGGACATGAACTACCATTGACCAGGAAACTCATCTCCATTGACTCGTGTATCCATCCCCGGATTAGTAAAAATTGGATGGATTGGTGGTACATGGTTTTTATAAACCTCCCTGCAATAAAATGGAGGTTCCCTTATATTTTATGAGGAAATTATGGGTTGAGTTTATTTTGGGTAAGCGTGTCAACTAATTTGACATTAGTTACTTCCATGGGATGAATTAGAGTTCATATAGGATGAAGGAAGCTGAGCGGTAGCGACCTCGAGTTAGGTCCCTGTGCCCCTAGGCGAAGGCTAGGCATGTAAATCTTGTAAATATATTATTACGGACCAAAGATATGTAAATATTAATGTTGATATATAATATATAATGGTTATTGATGTGAATTAATACTTTATATCAATAAACAATATGTTTTATTGAATTTAATTCTATTGTGAAAATTGTAAAGATCCACTTAAGATGCAAACTCAAAGACAAATTGATCCATTTTTTATTGATGGAAGAATGCCATGGTGTTTCTTTGATGGTGGATCCCATGTCATCTTAAGGAAAGGTTCAGTTGGGGATTCTTTGTGTGTAATACAAAAAAAATGTTTTCTCTCTCTGGGTTTGGATGTAGGTTCCAATAATTTGAGAGATATTGTGGCCCTTGTAACTTTACTTAGAATTTCACTTGAGAAGAAGGTGGTGTGAGCCGAAATATATTTGCAGAATGAAAATAGATACAGTTGTTATCAAAATATTCTTAACTAAAATTAACATATACAATAAATTGGTTTATATTCAATAAGGAAGCAAGTTGAAGATGTAAATGAAAGGCTGGAAACAAGCTTGCTAGAATGTAATTAACATAGGAGAAGAGATGCGACATGTCCAATCATTTTCTATAAGATGATTACAATGAGGCTTTGAGAATTTTTACAATAAATAAGAATGTCAAAAACCCTGAACATCTAAAAACCTAACCCTAGGAATCAAGCGTCAAAATTCATGTGGGCCCGTTTGGGTAAGTTAGTACATCAACCATTGAGGGTCGTAGCACATACAATCTTCGTTTTAGGCACCACGATGCCTTGTTTGAGGAATACACATTTTTCCACTATCTGTAAAGGTGGTTCTGTGGCCGAACCTAAAAAACGTTGTTTGGGGCCTAAAAAATGAATGATAAGTTTAGGACCCAAAACACTATGAAAAACTGCCAAAATGAAAAACTACCAAAATGAACCAGTTGGAATGGGTGGGAGGCCACCAACATCCATCTAGATCATGGTGAGTTGATAATTGATTGGATGGATGGAAACTCCAACATTCAAAAGTTGGTTTGGAAGGAGTGATGGCATAGATTCTCTCATTCAAGGATCAATTCCAACAATTTTCATTAATGCACATCTTTAAGGAACTTAAAAAAAACGTTGATTATTTAGGAAAAGTAGGGTTTCTAAGGAACTTGGTTTTATCACTATTTCTAAGGAAAAATATTGAGAGGTCTCTAGTTTTATTTCAAATGTTTCTCACAATTTATAAAAGTGAGGAAATATGGTGATCCAAATTTTTAGGGGGATTATAGTCTAAGTTCAAATGTATAAGTCATAAATTCATATTTTTATGTAAAGGGAACTTGATAGATATGTAATTGATGAATTCAAACCTAATCAAGAGCTTTCTCAAAATATATCTTATAAAAGGAAATGGGAAGATTAGGAAGGAGGAGTCCCAAGGTGGCTCATTATGTAATGGTTCTTCTGGATATTCTGTAAACCTACAACATCATATTTTGTCATGTATTCGTGGTTGCATGAACATTTGTGTGACTAATAATTTTAGGGAAAATTTGTGTTTATCTCCTCCTCTTTTGCATTCCAAGCCTTCAGATCTTAGCCCTCAAGATTTTGGATCATTGGTATCGAGGAGAGGAGGTTGCTACTCCTATGGGAACCTGTGTTCAAATATTTGCAGCAATATCCAACCTCCTTTTGGCACCCCCAGACTCCATTTCTTGGGCCATTCACTATAAGTATCACAATTGGTCTACATGCATTATAGGGTTTTAAATCCTCAAACTTCATTCAAAATTATGAGAGAATTGCTAAATGGATTCTACCATCCATTGGTTTTGCAACATTTTAAAAAATTTCCTATGTTTCATCTTTGTACACTAAGCCTCTACAACAGTTCTCTACAAACCCTTATAATTATAAGTGGCCCTCTCGACTTGGTTATATCATATTCATCATTATTGCATATTCATGCAACCATTGTATGGCTTAAAAGATATGCATGAATCATATGGAATCTCATGAGACCTCATTCCATCTCTTTCTCATCTTACCCACAAATGTATGGTTGCCATAGGATCATAATAATGAATGGAATAGGTGTTATCTTCTAAAAATTTTATGCCGAATTGTCTCAACTATCTACAAAAGGAATTTTAGAGGGAATGTGCATGTCATTTTGAAGTGGCTATTGGATCAAAATGGTTTCACGAACTTTGCATTTGAACCGGTTTGTGAGATGGATTATTGAAACAAAGGTGTTATAAAAAAGTGTAGTAGCATCCTTGAGTTTCATCAAGGTTACAACATAACAAGTATCCTATATAAATGGAAATACATCTTCGATGTACCTCAAATGGATATTCAACGAAAATTGATTTCATCATATGTATAGAAAGATATGGACAAAATTGCATCTAGAGGTCCATTAGGGCATGGTTTCATTCAATGTTTATTTGTTAAATCCTATTGTAATTTTTTACGCATGTAAAATAGCCCATAAATTGTAATTTCCATTAACAACAAGATTTACTTTGGCAACCTAGTTATCGGTCATCCACAAACTCATGATTATGGGTTAACCACACAAAATGGAAAATCAACACATTTTAATCTTCATGGTACTATGACCATAATGGGGTCTATTTTTTATTAGCATGGGAGAAAATATGGGGACCATCACGTTTTAAGGGGTGGGGGGGGACCGATTTGAATTTTAGGTGCCTTCTGAGTCTAAGTTCGGATGTATAAGTCATATGTTCATATTTTTATGTAAAATGGAACTTTATAGATATGTAATTGATGGAGTCAAACCTAATCAAAGTTGGATTCATCAAAATGATACATTATAAAAATGAAATGGAAGAGAGTGAGGTTGGGAAGGAGAGGTTTTGAGCCTCATTGCATGTAATGATTCTTCTTAATAGATCTCTCATTTTTTCAATTTTCTTGTGACTAATTTCATGGTAGATTTGTATGTTTACAAGCCTTTTGGATCTTATCCCTCAAGATTTGGATCATATGTTAATATTTTTATTTATGGGCACTTGGAGTTTCTTATTTTTTATTTGATGGACCCTTCTCCAATGTTGTTTGGATCATTTTAGTGGGACATTTAGGATCTCTCCCTCTCTCTCTCTCTCTCTCTCTCTCTCTCTCTCTCTCACACACACACACACACACACACACACACACACACACACACACACAGTGAGATAGTGTAAAACGGTTGAATGCAAGTGTAGCCTAGATTTACAAGAAGGGTAAGGGGAGAAATAACTCCCAAAACCCTCCATCCATGCAAATTGGGGGTGAATGAAACTATAAAATAGACTTGAAACAAGGACAAATGGAAAAATCACTCCTAAAATCCTCCATTCATAGAAATAATGGGTGGATGCAATTGTATCCTAAATTTGGAAGAAGGGTAAAGGGACTCTCTCTCTCTCTCTCTCTCACACACACACACACACACACACACACACAGAGTGAGATATGTCTGAGTAAAAAATACCTTCAAACATAAATTACAGTTGAATGCAAGTGTAGCCTAGATTTACAAGAAGGGTAAAGGGAGAAATAACTCCCAAAACCCTCCATCCATGAAAATTGGGGGTGAATGCAACTATAAAATAGACTTGAAAGAAGGACAAATGGAAAAATCACTCCTAAAATACTCCATTCATAGAAATAATGGGTGGATGCAATTGTATCCTAAATTTGGAAGAAGGGTAAAGGGAAAAATCACTACTCGAACCTCTATTTTTGGAAATCAGGGTGGGGTGGGGTTAGGTGAATGAAGGATTCAATTTGAATTTTGTAGGGTAAAAATTATTTTTCTATACTCCCTATGATTAATACAAATGACTAACTATTTTCTAATTTTTTTTTAAGAAATGGAGTGCCAAAAATAAGAAACCCTTTCTTTGCAAAAAAAAATCACCCATTGAAAATTTCAAACACATGAATTTTACCCCTAAAATGATCCATGGTGGGTTTTATTGTGCACATTTGAATGTATTGAATTCATGGTTAGGGGAGTGA
>SNQJ01S0158846.1:9400-31353 GCA_010110895.2 Picea sitchensis
GAAACCTCAACCACTTCTCTCTCTCTCTCTCATTGCACGATCTCTCCTCTTGTTCTATGTGAGCTCTCCCATCAATATCTTTGATGTTGTGTTTTATTCTTTCCAGAAATTGTTTTCTTCAGTTTCCCTAACACTCTTCATCCCTTTCATCTTCCATCTTATTGTTTGTCCTTTTCACAGTGACTCTTCATCTCCAACGCGTCCTTTCCAGCTTCAGTCCAACAATGTGCTCCTCCTGAGTTGTAACATCTGCAACTACTTCTGTAACAATTGTCCTCGTATCCGTCCACACACTCATCCATTCTATAACCGTGCTCCCAACTACCCCAATGCTGCAACTCTATAACATTCAATCGATCTGTGCCACTATTGTTACTCCCAAAAGTCCAAGTGTTGCAACTCTATATCATTCCATTGATATGCACCACTGTTGTTACTCCCAACAATCTATCTCATTCACATCTTGCAGCAGCCAATCACTGTAGTAACAAATCTATCATGTCCTCATAACTAATTTCATCGTATCATCCCCAGGATGACTGAGATGATACTACATCACTTTCACCTCAAGAATTGATACTGCAGATCTCCCATTGTAACAAGTTTTAGCAGAGACCTGAGCCAAACCCTTGACCATAAATATGCCCCCCTGAATCCAATAATTGCTCTGATATCAAATGTATATTTTAACCTTGTACAATTAATTAATGCAAATAGATTTTGAATAAAAACATAAAAGATACAATGACACACACACACACATTACAGAGAGATTTTACCCTAGAAACCCAAACCAGGAAAACCAACAACCTGTTTAGAGCTGCACCTCTAATTCTTATATTCATAATTATTCATTGTTTACAATATAGTATATATAGGATCCTGCAACATCCAAAACCCCTAATCCATTGACTCAAATGAGTCTACAAACCTAATTCCTTAACCGGAATTAGAAAACCATCAACGAGACTATGTGTTGAAGAACCGTTAAAAACATATGCAAAAAAACTGCCAAAAACAAAATCATGGGCTCCACCCTCAAACCCTTGAATAGGTGATCCAAATAGATCCAAAAAGGCCAAAAATTCAAATTTCTTGGATTCAGACGAAACCGATTCCATTAGATAGTTCTCTTCATGCCGATTCCGACAATATCTTCTTTGTCGAAAGTGGACTCCATATGGCGAAGTTATCACGATCTGAAGTTCAGGTCAAACAAGAAAAAAGTCAAAGTCAAGTCAACAGTCTGTACTATCGATGTCACCACTATGTCAACATGACTGGTGGTAGATGACGTCAACATGATGTCAATAAGACACGTGGAAGCACCAAGGCATGCCACATGGTAGTCATATTTGGCATTTTCAAGGTCGAGTTAGATGAGTAAAAATTTGACATGTGGCACTGTACAAAAGCTGACGTGGAAATCCATACAATGATGTGGCACTAGTAGCATCATGACATGTGGCCAATACGATAGTGACGTGGTATCATCCGATTGGGACATGTCATAGGTACGGTGTTGACTGTGCAGATTTGACACATGGCAGTGCTGACTGGGGAGCTGAGTGTGTGGTCACTGGACTGATGCATCAACAGTACAAACCAATCACAGGGTGACATGTGGCCCAATCACATGGTGCCACATGGCACCTCGGATAAGGCCAAAGAGGCCTGGGTAAAAAATTGTTCCCACCTCCGATGGAGTCGAAATGGTGACCTCCAGGCACACCAAAGTTCTAACCACCACGCGCTAAACCATATGGGCTACCATGTTACTTGTTAAAACATATGGCCCAATACATATTTAAGTTTGGTTAGTGTAGGATTTGGGGGATAAGCCCCAATTGGAAGGGGGCTAGCTCATCGACCAAGGCATATGACCAGGACAAAAGACTGGAGGAAAGCGCTAGCACTCGGACACATGGCACTTCCATGTGACCAGGAGCTCGAGGAAAAGGGGCACAACCCAAATTTTGGTTAAAAATGGGTTTAAAACTTTATATTTGGCGTTTTTTATTTTTATTTTTATGCTGATTTTAGCCCTTTTTAATGGGCTTTTACCCAATTTTTTTGGGGGGGGGCTTTGAGAAGAGGAAGTAGCCAAAATATTGGAGAAAGTTGGGATATGATGCCCAACCCCAATACTATATAAATCAAGCATTGTGTAGCTTTGCAACAAGTCACAAGTGACTCTTAAGCAAGAGCTTGTGAAGGCTAAAGCCATCTTAGGCAATGAAGCCGGAAGAGTGTCTTAGCTTGCGAGGCCTATTCCAGGAGTTCTACTCCACCTTTTTGAGTGTCATGTATTACATCGGGTTCATGAGACAAGGCATAGTACATATGAGTCAGTCAGAGAGCTGAGTGATGTAATTTCGAAGAAGATTTTTGAGCATTGAGGAATAATAAAGAAGCCTCTCGCACTGTAGCTAAAGGCCTGGAGACGTAGGCAAATTTGTCGAACTTCGTTATCAACTTCTGGTGTTCTATTCTGTTGATTGTTTGCTTCTTTGTGTTTACTACAAGTTTTCTTCACTCTTTAATTTTTCTTTAACGCTTATATAATTCACATGCATTGTCAGAAAAGATCTTGTTAAAATCGAAGTCAAGGTGTAAATTACTAAGAACCGATTTCAGATCAAGTGGTATCGGAGCAGGTTGACTATATTGTAGGAATTGTGAATAAGCATGGGGAAAAGATTGAAGAGATATAGAATCAAGGAACTCAAGGAGATCAATCAAAATATTCAATGAGAATATTTCGAGCTGAGAAGATTGGTACAAATCCTCGAGGAAGACATGGAAAGGCTGCAAACATTGGTGTTAGCAACATAAGAAAGGCCAGTTGAAAGAAGTCCTTCTGTTAGGAGTCTGAGTCCTATCAAGGATGATGGAATTCATCCATTCTGTAGGAAATCAAATGAGGAGGATTCATATACTCCCGCTACTCTGGTTGAGGAGCAGTTAGTAGGAGAGGCCATTGGCACATTTTCCTCGCCAGTGGAAAGTACTCAGTATACTCCAACTTCTCCTGTAGCTAATCAGGAACCAAAGTAAGGAAATTAGGATATTCCCACTTTTGAAAAAAATACCAAAGGAATTGGTATGAAGATGCTATCCAAGTTTGGATACATGAAAGGACAAGGTCTTGGAAAGCATGGCCAAGGCAGAGCTTAGCCTATTGAGGTACGAGAATGACCACTCCATGAAGGATTGGGATACGTAGAAGAGTCCACTGATGACAAAAATCCAGTGGTTTGTTGTACATATTGTCAGAAGTTTGGACACGATGCTGACCATTGTTGGGATCAACATCCAGAATAGAAGCCAACATGGATTCAAACTTGTAAAGGCAAGCAAGAATATCAAGCCAACAGTGACACAAACAATGAGTCGCAAAAGAAAGGTAAAATGGTTGAAAGGTATAAATCTCCTTCACCTACCTTTAATGACGAACATGCTAGGGTCATGGAACTTATAAAAATAACAATTCCATGTATGTTTTGCAGTAGTCATAACCATTGTGTTGCAATATGCTGGAAGCAAATGGTATACAGAAAGAAGATCATGGAGACAAGGAGTACGCCAAGACAATATGATGCAACACTACAAGTCAAGAAGAATCTGCGTGCGACTTCAACACAACCAAGACAACAGTTGGGAAAATCCAACGGGGATTCAAATTAGTCTGGGTAAGGCTTCATTAAATTCGTTCGAGCATGAAATTATTGCTCACACTGTCAAATGAATGGGCATTGTGAAGATAGTTGTTGGAAGCTGCATCCAGAGTTGAGACGCTCCAAAAAGCCTAAAGTGCCAGAGCAGAAGAAGGATGCTGTAGAGGAGCAGAAGAACGACCGCGAAATTCCATCGATAGGAGATGGGTCATCTGCTTCGAATTGGGTAGATTTTATGCCACATATGTAAATGTGTCATCGAGTCAATGTCTAGTTTACTTGATGTAATAAAAGTGATTTGATTTATGAAATCACTTATTGAGTCTAGTTAATGTTTTGTTGAGTCTAGAATATTTGTTGTTTATTTTAGTCAATTGATGTAATGATGTATTGAATTGATGTTTGGAGGACCAAAAGGTCCCAGTGGGGAGGTGTAATCCAAATAGGTCCAAAAAGGCCAAAAAATTGAAGTTCTCGGTTTCAGACGAAACCAACGCCATTGCGTAGTGCTCGTCGTGCCAATTTTGATAGGATATTCTGTGTCAAAAATGCACTCCGTATGGAGAAGTTATCGTGATCTGAAGTTCATGTCAAACATGAAAAAAATCAAAGTCAAGTCAACAGTCCATACTACTGATGTCATCATGACAGGTGGTAGATGATGTTATTAGGACATGTGGCAGCACCAGGGCGTGCCATGTGGCAGTCAGATTTGGCATTTTCAGGGTCGAGTTGGTCTAGTAAAAAGTTGACACATGGCACTATACAAAAGATGACATGGAAATTCATATGATGACATGGCACCAATAACAACATGACGCATGGCTGGTATGGTAGTGACGTGGCATCATCTGATTGGGACATGTGGTAGGTATGGTGTTGACTGTGCAGACTTGACACATGGCAGTGCTGACTGGGMAGCTGACTGGACATATGCGTCATTAGTAYGAACCAATCATAGGGTGATACGTGACCCAATCATAGGACACCACGTTGCACCCTGGATAAGGCCAAAGAGGCTTGGGTAAAAATTTGTTCCCACCTCCCACAGAGTCAAACCCATGACCTCTGGGCAYGCCAAAGTTCTAACCACCATGCGCTAAACCATCCGAGATACCATGTTACTATTTAAAACATATGGCYCGATATGTATTTAAGTTTGGTTGRTGCGAGATTTKGGGGATAAGMTCCGATCAGTGGGGGGCTAGCCCGYCGACCAAKGCATATGACCAGGACCAAGGACCAGAGGAAAGCGCTAGCRCTCAGACACATGGCACCTCCATGTGACCAGGAGCCCGAGGAAAAGGGGCGTGGCCCAAATTTTGGTTAAAAGTGAGTTCAAAACTTTATTTTTGGCATTTTATTTTTATTTTTATGCCGATTTTAGCCCTTTTTAATGGGTTTTTGCGCAATTTTTGGGGGATTTGAGCCTAGGAAGTGGCCAAAATCTTGGAGGAAGTTGGGATATGATGCCCAACCCCAATACTATATAAATAAAACATTATTTAGCTTTGCAACAAGTCACAAGTGACTCTTGAAGCAAGAGCGTGTGAAGGCTAAAACCATCTTAGGCAACAAAGCCAGAAGAGTGTCTGAGCTTGCGAGGCTTATTCCGAGATTTCTACTATGCTTTTTTGAGTGTCGTCTGTTGAATCGGGTTCCTGAGATAGAGCAGAGTACAAATGAGTCAGTCAGAGAACTGAGTGATGCAAGTTAGAAGAATATTTTTGAGCATTGAGGAATAATAAAGAAGCCTCCCGCACTACAACTAAAGGCTCGGATACATAAACAATTTTGTCGAACTCTGTTATCAATTGTTGGTGTTCTATTCTATTGATGGTTTTCTTCTTTGTGTTTTCTGAAAGTTATCTTCATTCTTTAATTTTTTTTTACTGCTTGTATAGTTCACATGCATTGTCATAAAATATATTGTTAAAATCTAAGTCAAGGTGTAAATTACTAAGAACCGATTTCAGATCAAGTGGTATCAGAGTAGGTTGACTATATTGCAGGAATTGTGAATAAGCATGGGGAAAAGATTGAAGAGAGATAGAATCCAGGAACTTGAGGAGATCAATCAATAGATTCAACAAGAAAATGCCGAGCTGAGAACATTGGTACAAATCCTCGAGGAAGACAGGGAAAGGCTGCGAACATTGGTGTTATCAACAGAAGAAATACCAATTGAAGGAAGTCCTTCTGTTAGGAGTTTGAGTCCTGTCAAGGATGATGAAATTCATTCATTCCATAGGCAATTAGATGAGGAGGATTCATATACTCCTGCTACTCTGGTTGAGGATAAGTCAATAGGAGAGGCCATTGAAACATTTTCCTCGCCAACGGAAAGTACTCGGTATACTCCAACTTCTCCTATAGCTAATCAAGAACTGGAGTGAGGCAATCATGATATTCCCGCTTTTGAAAAACATACCAAAGGAATTGGTATGAATATGCTATCCAAGTTTGTCTACATGAAAGGACAAGGTATTAGAAAGCATGGCCAAGGCAGAGCTCAACCTATCAAGGTGTGAGAACGACCACTCCATGAACGATTTGGATATGTAGAAGAGTCTACTTATGACAAAAATCCAGTGGTTTGTTGTACACATTGTCAGAAGTTCGGACATGATACTGACCATTGTTGGGATCGACATCCAAAATTGAAACCAACATGGATTCAAAATCGTAAAGGCAAGCAATAAGCTCAAGCCAACAATGACGCGAACATTGAGTCGCAAAAGAAAGGTAAAATGGTCGAAAGGTATAAATCTCCTTCACCTACCTTTAA
Source organism: Picea sitchensis (assembly GCA_010110895.2). Classification (NCBI taxonomy): domain Eukaryota; kingdom Viridiplantae; phylum Streptophyta; class Pinopsida; order Pinales; family Pinaceae; genus Picea; species Picea sitchensis. The sequence goes on from SNQJ01S0158846.1 coordinate 15,866, forward strand.
TGACGAACATGCTAGGGTCATGGAACTTATAACAAGAACAATTCCATGTACATTTTGCAGTAGTCATAAAAATTGCATTGCAGTATGATGGAAGCAAATGGTATCCAGAAAAAATATCACGATGACAAGTACTATGCCAAGACAAGATAATGCAACACTATAGGTCAAGAAGAATCCGCGTGCGAATTCAACACAGACAAGACAAGATTTGGGAAAATCCAATAAGGATTTAGCTTAGTCTGGGAAAGGCTTCATTAAATTCGTTCGAGCACAGAATTATTGCTCACATTTTCAAAGTAATGGGCATTGTGAAGATAGTTGTTGGAAGCTGCATCCAGAGTTGAGATGCTCCAAAAATCCTGAAGTGCCAAAGCAGAAGAAGGATGTTGTAGAGGAGCAGAAGAACGACCGTTAAAAGAACGACCGTGAAAATCCATCGACAGGAGATGGGTCATCTTCTTGGAATTGGGCAGGTTTTATGCCACATATGTAAATGTGGCATTGAGTCAATGTCTAGTTTACTTGATGCAATAAAAGTGATTTGATTTATGAAATCACTTATTGAGTCTAGTTAATGTTTTGTTGAGTATAAACTATTTGTTGTTTATTTTAGTCGATTGATGTAATGATATAGTCAATTGATGTAATAACCTTTTGGAGGACCAAAAGGTCCCAGTGGGGAGGTGTGATCCAAATGGATCCAAAAGGGCCAAAAATTTGAATTTCTCGGATTCAGATGAAACCAGTGCCATTACATAGTGCTCATCGTGCCAATTCTAACAGTGTATTCTTTGTTGAAAATGGACTCCGTATGATGAAGTTATTGCGATCTGAAGTTCAGGTCAAGCAGGCAAAAAGTCAAAGTCAAGTCAACTGTCTATACTACTGACGTCAACATGAGAGGTGGCAGATGATGTCAACATGATGTTATGATGACATCAAAAGGACACGTGGCAACACCAGGGCATGCCATGTGGCAGTCAGATTTGGCATTTTCAGGATCGAGTTGGACCAGTAAAAAGTTGACACATGGCACTATACTGAAGCTAACGTGGCACCAATAACATCATGACATGTGGCTGGTACGACAGTGACATGGCATCATCTAGTTGGGACATGTGGCAGTGACGGTGTTGATTGTGCATATTTGACACGTGGCAGTTTTGATTGTGTGGTGACTTGATCGATGCGTCAACACTACGAACCAATCATAGGGTGACACGTGGCCCAATCACAGGGCACCAAGTGGCACCCTGGATAAGGCCACAAAGGCCTGGGTAAATATTTGTTCTCACCTCCCACGGAGTCGAACCTGTGACCTCTGGACATGCTAAATTTCTAACCACCACGCGCTAAACCATCCAAGCTACCATGTTACTTGTTAAAGAATATGGCCCAATATGTATTTAAGTTTGGTTAGTGCGGGATTTGGGGTATAAGCCCCGGTCGGTGGGGGGATAGCCCGTCGACTAGGGCTTATGAATAGGACCAAATACTGGAGGAAAGCGCTAGCACTCAGACACATGGCACCTCCATGTGACCAGGAGCCCGAGGAAATTGGGCGCGTCCCAAATTTTGGTTAAAAGTGGGTTTAAAACTTTATATTTGGAATTTTTTTTATGTTGATTCCAAAAAGGCCAAAATTTTGAATTTCTCGAATTTAGACGAAATCAACTCCATTATGTAGTGCTTGTCATGCCTATTCCGTCAGTATATTCTTTGTTGAAAATGGACTCCGTAAGGGGAAGTTATCGCGATTTGAAGTTCAAGTCAAACATGAAAAAAGTCAAAGTCAAGTCAACAGTTTGTACTGCTGATGTCAACAGTACATCAGCATGATAGGTGGTAGATGATGTCATCATGACATCATGATGATACCAATAGGACACATGGCAACACCAGGGTGTGCCATGTGGCAGTCAGATTTGGCATTTTCAGGTTCGAGTTGGACCAGTAAAAAGTTGACACGTGGCACTATATGGAAGCTGACATGGGAATCCGTATGRTGATGTGGCAAAAGTAACAACATGGCATGTGTCTGATACRATAATGACGTGGCATCATCCGGTTGGGACATGTGGCAGGTACRGTGTTGACTATGAAGATTTGACACGTGGCAGTGCTAACTAGGAAGCTGACTATATGGTGACTGGACCAATGCGTTAGCAGTATGAACGAATCACAGGGTGACACATGGCCCAATCACAAGGATCCATGTGGCACCCCGGATAAGGCCAAAAAGACCTGGGTAAAAATTTGTTCCCACCTCCAACGTAGTCGAACCCATGGCCTCCGAGCATGCCAAAGTTCTAACCACCACACGCTAAACCATCCGCACTACCATGTTACTTGTTAAAACATATGGCCTGATATATATTTAAGTTTGGTTAGTGCGGTATTTGGGGGATAAGCCTCGGTCGGTGGGGGGCTAGCCCGTCGACCAAGGAATATGACTAGGACCAAAGACCGGAGAAAAGTGCTAGTGCTAGGATACATGGCACCTCCATGTGACCAGGAGCATGAGGAAAAGGGGCGCGACCCAAATTTTGGTTAAAAGTAGGTTTAAAAATTTATATTTGGCATTTATTTTTTTATTTTTATGTTGATTTTAGCCCTTTTTAATGGGTTTTTGCCCAATTTTTGGGGGATTTGAGCCTAGGAAGTGGAAAAAATCCTGGAGGAAGTTGGGATATGATGCCCAACCCAAATACTATATAAATCAAGCATTGCGTATCTTTGTAACACGTCACAAGTGACTCTTGAACAAAGATCTTGTGAAGGCTAAAGCCATCTTAGGCAACGAAGCCAGAAGAGTGTCTAAGCTTGCGAGACTTATTCTGGGATTTCTACTCTGCCTTTTTGAGTGTCGTCTGTTGCATCGAGTTCCTGAGGCAGAGCAGAGTAGAAATGAGTCAGTTAGAGAACCGAGTGATGTAATTTCAAAGCAAATTTTTTAGCATTGAGGACTAATAAAGAAGCCTCCCGCACTGCAGCTAAAGGCCGAAGACGTAGGCAAATTTTCTGAACTCCGTTATCAATTTCTAGTGTTCTATTTTGTTGATGGTTTGCTTCTTTGTGTTTTTTGCAAGAACTCTTCATGCTTTAATTTTTTTTAGTGCTTATATAATTCACATGCATTGTTAGAAAAGATCTTGTTAAAATCAAATTCAAGGTGTAAATTACTAAGAACCGATTTTAGATCAACAGGGGGGTAGCACCCCCCTAACGCAACATGAAAATTAGGTTTAGTCATGCAAATAATATAACACATACCCAAAAAATGCAAGTTAAAAAATTAAGTTAAAAAAAATAATAATGAGCAAAATGACAAAATAAGAGAGAAGAATGTTAGGGAATGGGAAATGAAGGGACAAAGATACTTGGCCTTCCCTTTATTCAAGTACTGCCTATATATTCTCATTGATTGAATCACAAAGGGCCTTTTGGATGAGATGAGAGGATGTAAAACAGAGCTTGGCTATGTAAATTGTTGAATGGACAAGAGAGTCATGAGCCTTCATTGTAACCCTAGAATTGTCGAAAATAAAGACTGAGCATCAACATTCAAAGTTAGTTTTCCTTTTTGGGTTTCCAGGGTAAGACACATGTGTTTATTGTGAGTTTCTTTAATTATGTGGTTCTATATGCATGTCTATCTCTGGTGTGATTCCTTTGCAAACACGAGATACTACTGTGCTTGCAATTCACCATTTTGTTAACTCTAAATTATTTTTATTGTTGGTGTGAAGCCTAATGTGTACACCATGTCATGCTACTAATCTTGTGGTTTCTCTATCATTGATTCAATTTATGGGTCAAGTAACCACACCATATAGCCATACATGATATTATTCATCATTTGTTGTGCATTCCTTTGGCTCTGATTCTTGATTAGATATAAATTCCTTGATTAACACTTGATTATGATTGCTACCATTGTTACTCTTTCATATGGTGAAGACATTGCTAAAGGANTATAGCCATACATGATATTATTCATCATTTGTTGTGCATTCCTTTGGCTCTGATTCTTGATTAGATATAAATTCCTTGATTAACACTTGATTATGATTGCTACCATTGTTACTCTTTCATATGGTGAAGACATTGCTAAAGGATTTTATTAGATGTCATTTCCACTCATATGAAAAATCAAATATGTTCATTCAACTTAATGGTTGTAGTTTGAAGACTTACACAGAGTATTGAGGAAGGCATCATGATACCCAAAGTAAATTAATCTTAATTCTAGCTAAGAATTAGTTCTTATCATTCAATTGGTCAATTTCAATAGTCAAAATATTTAGGTCGTCCTTCCAAGTGCTTGAAAAAGATCAATGGTTGTGGAAAGAGAGTTGTTTCGTTGTTACTTACCCAACACGATATGTTATTTACAATTTTCTTGCATTTAACAATTAACTCATTCTCCTTTCTCAAATCGTGAACCCATGGTAGAGTTGCACGCTTTCCTTCTAATGCTTGATTCATGTCCAAAATTCAGATTGAGCCTTCCATACTTCCATTCATTCCTTACAAGTGTTGTTTGGGAAGAGCTCACTAAAATTAGTCCATACACATACCCCCTTCACAGTGTGTCTACACCTCCAACATTTCACATTACCATAAAAGTGATTTGGTCTTTTCTAGTGACCCACAATGGGTAGTGTATCTTTCTCACAATCATTTTTTCATTTCCACAACAATTGCAGTCATTCCTTGACAATTTAGGACACAATTCTAACCCAATCAACCCACAACTCATTTATATTTATTGAATTGTTCTTTGGTATGAGTTGTGTGGTGATGTAAAGGTTGACCTCTTGAATCATTCAAATTAATGAATGCATTGTTCTTCCTTATTGATGTTGGAATGATAAGCTTCCAATGTCTTCTTGTCCTTTGTTAATGCTCGAATGTTTTTCCCTTTTATTGTTGTAGCGTGATAATAAAGTGTTTTGATTTTAGTTGGGATATATTTATACATGTAGCAATGTTGGGAACATAGACATTGAGAAGAGCACACGAATTTATATTGTGTGTTAATGATGGAGTGGTTTATCTAAATTCCTTTGTGTTTGAGAGTAGTGAAATGTTGCTAGACTAGATCTTGTGTGTAGGCAATCTTAGTGATTGGGAAACCATAGTTTGAAATAAGCAAATGCTTGGATATTGATTTCCTTGTTTTCTAGCCTAGATACCCTTGAGACAAGCATTTTTATGGATGAGAGTTCTCATTGTGATCTTGTTATCTAATTAAACAATAGACACAACTTCTCCTTCATTTTATTGATGATAATCTTGAGTATTGGATTAGAGTGTTTGTTATTTTTTGCATAAATAGATTTGGAGTGTGTGCCACTCAATTGGTACTAAAAAATAGAGCATTGTAAACATAAAAGAACATAAGCCTTGGAGTCAATTATGAGATCAAATACCTCTGCTTAATTCCTAGTATAGATCTTTCATTCAATTTATTTGACATCAATACATAAGCCTTGTAATCAATTATGAGCAGGGATTGCAGGGAGCAATTTTCATTTTTGCAAAGGATCTATGTTGTTGAGGTGTGTGGGCTATAAGTCCTGTTAGCAACAATTCTTGTCTTGGGCCCGAGAGCATCCAGAGCTGCAGGTTGCACGAAGAATGCCCAAGCATAGCACGTAAAGCCCCAGTTCAGGCTAAAAATCAAGTGAGCGGGCGAAATTACGTTGTCAACGGCCCAGATTCATCTATAAAAGAAGATCGACGGTCGGTGGGAAATCACGGTTAATGAAGTTGCACCGAGGTTAGTGCAATGGATGCGCCCATATTATGTGCAGGGAAATATAACAACCGTCCATCCAGAAGACGCGTGGCACGGGATCTAGTCGCGTCGGCGTTTCGACATTCGAGGATTTGAAGGGTGAAGGTTCCTTGTTGTCCTATGTCTCGAAACCCTGAACCCCGAAAGCACCAAAGGCGCCCAAAGTCGGGCCCGCAGTATTATGGGGCAATCTCAGCCGTCCACCCACAGGAGACACCTAAGGTGCGATTAGGTTCCTCGCTGTTTCGCCCATCGTGATTCCAAGGCTCAAGGTACAACATCGTTGGGAGATTTCAGAACCGTCAGATCTAGAGGGACACGTGGCGCCAGATTAAGCCGTCTCGGCGTTTCGCTCATCGCAATTTCAAGAAGCAGGGATCAACCCCTTCCTATTCACGAACACCGAAAGAGCCTTTGAGAGTAAACACAGGGTCACAGCCCGTGGTCACTTGGGAAAGAAAAGAGCTGCACGAGAGGGGCCAAAGGCATCGTGTTTGTTCACAGAGGGGATCACCGCGATCTCCAGGCGCCATTAGATTCGACCGCGATCCTGGTCTTCGTTTGGAGTAAATGAAGGCAAGAAGGGGTGGTTGAAACCTCTCCTCATTCATTAAGTGTGAGGTATGGAGGGTCTGGCAAGCGGTCTGCTCGAGAGGGTCCTGTGTACCCATTTTTCCAGAAAAATCATGTCAAGTTCTCGACTCGCTGGAGGAGGTCTGCACACGCTAGCTCGACACTTAATGGCTCAGCTACTCCCCTTGCAAGAGCCACACGCAGTTAAGGTGGCGTCTGACAAATAATACCCATCTGAATTTGGCTGAAGGGACACCAAGCTTTGGATGACTGAACATGCCTCTGTTAGGTGAATTTTTCTGAGTATATAGACTCAGTCTTTGTATTTTGTAATCTATCGATGGTAGAGCGAAGCTCCCGATTGTAATGTTTTAACAGGAACTCTAGCTTTCTGGTTATGCATCTGTATGTAAGATTTCTGGTTTAATGAAAGACAGTTTCCTTATTCCATCTAGTTTTCATCTCATACTGAGGGAGTTCATGATTGACTAATTCACATGAATTATTGCAGTTGTGTTATGATAAAGGATTTATTGTGGCACTCTTGTATTCTCTGGTTTTCTGCGTTTGAATGTAAGAAGATCTTGCATTCAAATGCCTTCTCCTACAGTCTGTTAGAAACCTGATGTTGACAAAAGACCTTTGCATCTCTCTGATACAAGTCTTCCTCCTACTCACCCTTGCTACAACTCACTGTCCAGAGTATATCTAAGACCTCACTTGCCCATGCATGCTTGTCCTAGTTTTGGAGTTGAAAATATATCGTCTGATTTTACTTCCATTCGATCACCCCTATCATACACAAATCGTGACATAAACTGATGGGCATCAGGCTCTGCTCCTGCTGCAATCCTGGAGTGACTTCCGTCGCCAACAAGTCCCATGTTTATGGATCAATAATTGATGATGAAATTTGTTAAAAGTGTCATTTATATCCTTTTTCCAATTTGAGGAATGTGTGTTTCAAATTTTTGAGGGCCACTTCACGGAGATCCAATTTTCTATTTCTAATCCTAGGAAGCTCTCGATGAGCATCAATAAGTCCCATTTTCCATTGCTTGATTGAACCAAACCCCAAATTGTTAGAAAAACAAGATCGTGGAGAAATAAAATAAAATAAATGTGGAAACAAAACATATAATATACACAATACAATAGAGACACATATATATGTGGTTAACCCAGTGTGGGCTATGTCCACCAGAGAAATCGCCAAGTCCTTCTTTATTATCATCTATAAAAATGAAGGGATACAATCTACAACACACACCGCTATAACTTCCTCTTCTTTCTCTCACAGTCTCCTATCTCATAATACAATATTTGAAATAATACATAGCCACAATACAATTCCCTCATAAAAGAGGGTTGCATTCTAGGGAAAAAAACCCTAACATAACTTCTATTGTTAGATCTGCAACCTTATAATAAACGGTCTAGATTGGATACAAAATTACAATGTTTGAATTACAAAAAAAATAAAATTCAGCCACAAATTGTGTATCTTGCAGTTTCTTTGACCTGCATATGAATTAGGAAGATAATCAGGCTCCACAGCCAACATAATTGTACCCCTTACGATTTTTCTTTTTGATATAAAACCATGTTAGTAGGCTTAGTAAATCAATAAAATGCTATTGTAAATCCTATAATCTCATGTAGATCAATATTTGATCTACATTAAGTTCATCTTGGATTTCAAAGGTACAAGCATTAAAAGTAGTGAGACTACCTATCTTTAACTTATGATAATTAACCTGATTTTTTAAGAAATCTATTTTCTTCTTGCCTTGCTTTAGCTCTTTAACCATATCCTGGACATAATTTGTGTTATCCTCTATTAAATCATTCGTTTCTAAGGCTATTGCTAGTGGATCCTTCCTTGACATCCCACACCACTGTTTCTATAGTGATCACCACCTTAGAATCTACGTCACTCTTTTTTCTCTTATGTGTCTACCTCACAATCTTACTTTTTTTTTTTTTTTGAATTATAATGACTCCAAACTAGCAATGGGAACTTCTATATCACTTGGTCTTCCCATATCCATGCCTATAGGAAAATTCCCACTAGTGATTGATGGATAAGGGGATGTGTCAATGTCATGGCTAGTGGTTGTGTCCATGAGGTCAAAAGCTCATTTCCCATTAGTATTAGCAACTGCTTTGTCGTATTCTTCTTTTTTCCTTAGTTCTTATTATTTTCTAGGGCTCTCAACTTTAACTTCTTCTTTCTTCTTTTCTTTAKCTACCAACTACATTTTTTCTTCTTTTAACTTGTTCCTGGCAAGTTCTGTTATTTCATTAACTTTCTTTTGTTMTTCTACTACTTTGGCATAAACATCAACTTTCCTCATTCTCTCTTCTTCTTGTTTCTTTTTTATTTTTACTTCTCCTTTCTTCTTTCTTTGTTGAATTTTGTCTAACACCTCTTCATAAGAATTTTCCCTCCTTTTCACTTGCACTGCCTCCCATTCCTCATGGGTATACAACCACATGTATCTACATTGATCTACATGTTTTGATACCACCTTTTCTAGGCCATGCTTCKTGAACCTCTCTTCTTCAAAATTAAACTCAAAGATATCTTTGGCTTCTATTTGGGCATACGTACAATTTCATGTCCCATACATCCCAAGTTCTAAGGGGAAAAATGGACACAACTTCTTTTTATATTTGTTTAAGGGAGAATTTAATCCATGTAATATAGTCTAATAAACAATTTCCCTAGTAACCAACCTATTAGGAACAAACATTGGTATAAGGCGAGGAGACTTGGTAGCTCCATAAATTCTAATGTAAGTATGATCAACATTGTTGTGCCGGTCCCCCATTAGTCCTATGACTTTCATGTAATGCTCAAACAATCTTGGCGTTGTTTTGTAGAATATTAATGAGAACAAATGGGGCAATGAAATGATCACAGATTCTTGCAAATTTTCATTTGTACTTACGCTCCCAAAGTCCTGGTAGTAGACATGAAAATGAGTCTTAAAAGGATCCCAATATCATCTAAGTTCCGAGAAAGGGTTAGCTACATAGATTATATCCATGAATATTGATTCCATGTGAAAATCATGTGGGTTTTCATGAGAAGAATCCCTAACCCTTGTTACTACTTATGACATCTTACACGATAGAGTGAGTCCCTAATTAAAAATGGATCCATTGTTCACAATTTCACACATTAAAGGGACCTAATATTCCTTGAGATATGGATAATATATCTCTCCAAATAACCTACAAAGCATTGTAGTGGAATATATGAAGGGATATCTAAGGAGGTGGGTTGGATAAATCCCTATATCCCTAGTTCAAAATTGCTATTTGCAATCCACCATTTCCCTACTTCTTTTGCAAAATCTATAGTTTTTTTGAACTCTTCTAACCATTCAGTGGTTAGTGCTTTCTCTAGTTTCACAAACCTGTAATGCCCTTCCATATCCTTGGGTTGGAAAGAAGCAATTCAAATGCCAGTCTCATTACCCACTATTCTACTTTTCAATTCAACATGATCCACAATCAATTTTATCATATCTGCACAAGGTAAGATGGTTGGCCTAGTTGCTACATTGTGCAAATGTGACCTTCAAATATTCTCATAAACATATAAATCAAGGTCCTTCTCATACCTTGTATTTATAGGGTTGATTTATCTTGTGCAATCAATATGAATTCTCCCCAATGAAAGGTCTCAATTAGACCTTACATTATTTGGAATAGGGAATCTATCTAGTTTATATCCCAACAACCTTTAAATGTTTTTGAGAGGTTTCATCGGTTGCAACCAAATCCATTGTTTAGGTTTTTATGGGATGCATCTATTCTAATATGCAAAATGCAAAATGATGCCTAGGCTAAACTAAGGAGGTAAACACAACACCAAATATGTTACTTCTTTATTTGTTTTGTAAAATGTTATTAGCAAAATAAAAGCGAAAATTCAAATAACCGTTTGTATAACAGAAAAGTTTGAAAATGAACAAATTACAATATTGTGCTTATGGCTATATACAAACAATTTATGAGATAAACAAAATAATCCAATTTGCTCATACATTAGAAAATTATACACTATAAAGAAAATGTTTACACCATTCCAAAACCCAACAAACTAGTAGAAAAAGTTCTACAAATTTAAAGTTTCAGAATTGAAGTTTGTCTCCAAATATCTTGGCCAACAATGACTTCTCATTCATTAATTTTCTAAATTAGTTTACAAAATTGTAGGATCAAAAAACCTTATTTCCATTGAATTCATCATATTTATACAAAAAGAATAAGTGGGGAACTCATGGGCTTGTACACTTGGATGACTATTGTTTTCCCCTACTTTCCAGTTGGTTCTCCCTGTCACTTTGTCTTCTCTTCCCATGTGAGTATTTGACTTCATTTGACTGTTATGACCTTTTACTATGGTTCTTATAATATCCTTTTCCGTCATTTGAATATTCTTCCAAAGGATAACTTTCTACTTTGCTTGAGGAAGCTCCTTCCTTTTCTCTTTTCCATTTTCTTACAAAGGATACCCATTGAGTGTATCCCCATGAGAAAATATATGTTTCTTAAGGGAGGCTCTATATGATACAATACTTTGACTCATTATTTATCATATTATCCATTTTAGAAAATATATACTTAACTGGTGGTATGCGCATATGTAGGAGCTTCAATAAACCTCTAGATAGATTCTTCAATAACCTCGAGGATAACTTTGATATCCTTCATGTTGGAGCTAATAAAATTTTCCAAATATTTAGACATCGATGCTCGTGGAAAGAAATTATTCCTAGGTCCAAAAGAAGGGAAGTGAGAATTGTTTTTAATATTCTCCACGAGCTCTCATATCCTAGCATATGACTTCATGGGTAATCCCCTCAAGGTCATCGTGAGATTTTTTCTTTCAGTGTTTCAAATTAGACTCAATTTCTTGTATGGATTTCGAAGTAATAGTAAGAAGTTTAGGAGGAATTTATTCTTGCACAAACTACCAATCTTTTACTCAATCAAACTACAACTCAACTTCTTGGTACTCCTATTCCCATGCTTGAACATATTTCACGACTTATACTATATCTTACCCTTTTACCCATGATTTTTTTTCTTCGTTATAAAATTATCTCTACTTTAATTCATTTTGTATTCCAAAGGCATATTTAATGAACTTAGAAGTTTGGTAATTGTTGGATTTATAATACTTAATGTGTTCTTCCTCTTCTCTCTTAGCCTTTTATGTTCCAATATCAACCCTCTTCCCTTCAACTTTAGTGTTTAGTTGGGTCTTCTTCCCATGCTATTATGGCTGCCTTTTCACTAATTGGTACTATTTCCTTAGGATCTTCAAGTATTTCAATTATCATTTTAGGTTGAATTACAACCAATCTTTCCTAAAGACCTCTCTTCCTCTTTCTATGTCCCTTGGAGGCTGTATAGAAATTCCTTCATGTTAGCAAAGACAAAAATAAAGCACACATGGTTAATTTCCAAATCAAACTAATTAAACCCACAAGTCTCTTTTCACAATTCAAATTAGATAAGCTTTCAAGGTTTGAGAATATTAACCGTGATTTGAGGTGCATGCTTTGTAACGAGATGTATTTCTCAACTTTTTAATGCAAATTCTTAATGAAGATTCGAAATGGAAAATAAAAATTGCATGAGGGATGATTTGCTGAAAATTATGATGAAAAATGCCTTGAAATGATTGAACTGAAACTTTCCTACATTCTTCTACAACCTGGAGCGTTACTAAGAGAAACAACCTGCCAAGTCAACATATTTAATCATTGAAACATGATATGTCTTATGTGAAAAAATTAATTCACATTTCAAAAATTGTTCTTATTATTAAATTTCTAAAGGTGGTGGTTCGAGCTATGGCATTGTCATATTGAGCCAAGACAAGACATGCTTTAAAGTGTACATGAATGCATAAGTAACCCACATTTGTTAAAGAATCCAATTCAAACTTTAAAATATTTCACAAGCGTGGAGAGTTTGAAAGAAAAAGGGGACTGATCTAAGAATCAAGGCTAATTGAAAAATCAAGACTCCTTCTCACTATCTTTTTTACAGGGAAGGCTAAATTTGGAAAATTGGACCGATCGCCAAATTAAAGCAAGGGTTCATCTGGAGGAGGCCCAATTTTGAAAATCTGACCAATCACAATTGAATTTCCTTTATGTTCGATAAAAAGTGTGAATGTTGTGAGGAGGCTTCAAATAAAATACAAGAAGTGAACCAAGGTCTAATGACAAAGGAGGCCAATTTCAAAATTAGGTTTGATTGAAAAATTGGAACCCCTTCTCACTATATTTTGGAGAGGGAATGTTTGATTTGGAAAATCCAAACAATCATCGAATCATACCAAGGTTCAAGAACATTGGTGAAGAGAGGGCTTGATTGAAAGGTTTTGGGTCGATTAAAGAATATGGTCTTCGAAAGTAAATTTCAAAGCTTGAAAAGAAGATAAACAAAAACCAAAAAAAAAATCGAACAAAATCAAAAGTTATTACAATACGATGATGACAAGAGAGTTTGATTTGCAAATCAGGGCCAACCTCTAAATTGAGATAGGGCTTGGTAAACGAAGGTGAAGAGAGAGCTTGATTTTTTATGTTCGACACAATTTGGAAAATCAAGGAAGGCACAATTGAGGATAAGAAGAGAATTCTAACAAATAAAATAATGGGCCTGATGTTGATGTCAGGCATGAATTTCAAATCGATCAAGGGGAATGTGAACAAAATAAAAGGTGGGGGGAAATTTGAGAATCAAAGGGGTGAAATTAGAATAATAAAAATAAGGAAGAAAATAGAAATGGAAGATTTCCAACAAAAAAAACTTCAATCAAAATAAAAGGAGATAAAACTTAAGGAAAAAGTAAAATACGAGGAAAGAGGATTGATTTGGGAAATCATAACAAAATTTGAAAAGTAGTACATTTCAATAAGAATGGAAATAAACTAGGTTTCAAGACAATGACAAGATAAGATCAATATAAATCCTAAAAAGAAGAAAATGAGAAGGGAGGCATGAAGTTTTGCTCATAACTTAGGGGAGTTGTTGAGGGCACAACACCTTGGTAGTCTAAATGGTACAGGGAAGGATTCATCTTTAAACATTCAATATATTTCACCTTATTGTGGACTATGCTTAATCCCTATGTAACTAGAGGTATCATTGTAATTTGTTCTATTACGGTCTTTATGTTCCTCTGTCATTGTAATTTCCTCCTCCATGACTTCCTTTTTCTTCTTCGGTGAGGATGTGGATTTGGGGAACATATCATCTGCACACAATCATTCAAAGTAATCCAAAGCATGTGACAAAAATATCGATCAGTTCATTTTCACGATTGGGAAAAACTAGATAATTCCCTTTGTTTTTCTTAAATGTAATAGAAATTCAAAGGTGATTGATATTGAGGGTTTAGCCAACATGTCTTGCGAATTGTTCGAGTTTGAGGGTGAATTTGTATTTCCTTTTGAAACATTTACAGATGATAATAAAGGCTTATCTTCAATAGGAAATAAGATAATATTTATGATCCTAACATTTCCTTCGCATAAATAATCAGAGGCAAACTTCTATCATGAGTGAAAGAAACAATGTTGAAGTGAACAAGTTCCATTTAGAAGAAGTAAAATAACCTTTCAAACTACTTAGAATTTCTATTAAATATAGGGAAGCCTAGGGCCAAGAACTTACCTAATGGTTGTGCCCTATATGTTAATGGTGGTGAAGCTTCTGAACCTATTGGATTCCCAAAACCTTTGCCCAATGCTACCAAGATGGCCAGTAGTTTAAAATCTCTAACCTTATTCATGGCGAGAAAAAAAACAATGCATTCGATAGATAACCCTTTGATTGATATAATAGATTCCATACTAATGAAATGATCATGCATTTACATGCCAAGCTTATTGAACTAAATGCAAAAGATTCAAAAAATCATAGGAGAACATGTGCAATGGTAGCCATTTAATGCTAATTGGGGCTTTTTTGAACTTGGATGTGTGAATTTTATAATCCATTGATAGTTGTATTGGGGAACTTTGTAAGTTTCTAATTGAAATGGGATTGAACAACTATTAGGGGAAATCAAGAGTTAAACATTTAAAACACCCTAAAGTATTTTGGAGCTCATTAAAGGCTTGAAGTGAATGAAGGTCTCGAAGGATTATGCAATGATCAACTTTAGCACTTTCTTTCTAGGGTGGAAGTTACAAAATATTCCAAGAGTTTCTAGGGTATGAGAAAGTTCAAAGTTGGAAGGTACCCTGAAAATATTTTCTTGGCCTTCACCAATAAAAGAAGGCTCGTGAGAGAACAAACATTTCCAAAAAACAATGTTCTCACTTGAGCACTTTTCAGAGATGAAATAAGAATATTCTCCAATGACTTTTGATGATAATTGAAAGTTTTAAGTTGGGAAAATCCCCAAAATGGGCTTTTGACTTAAGCATTAAAGTAGCATTTGCAAATTCCACATAACTTTTCTCTTTTCGGGAGTAAAACACGAAAGCTCCTAATAATTTCAAGTTAGAAGAGAAGTTCAAAGTTCAACCAAATCTCTGATAAGGCACCAAGATTTGGCTTCTTTTAGTGATGAACTTATAAAAACCCTAATTTTTTTGGGGGGTTAATCTAAAGTTGAAGTTATAAATAAATTCGAAATTATTTCAACACTTTAAGTAATTAACACTAAGAAATGATCTCGAAACGTTTCGACCAAAATCTCTAAAAGAAAAAGATACAAAGGTCTTGATAACCTTTTCAGGGTCCTTTAAATGTTTAAACTTTTGAAAACCCCTGACTCTTTTCAAGGATTTTTTAAACTTGAACATTTTTGTGAACAACAAATGGCGACACATTGGGTGAATCCAAGAACCTTCGAGTCAACACTTTTTCAATCATTTCTTTTAACAAAAAGCCAAAATTTTACAAACGATCATACCTTGGAATTCAAACAAATAGATTCTATAGGTCCTCTCTTCGTAACATGAACACAAAGTATCCCTATCATACAACTTCAATGATTTAGAAACTTTCCTTGAAGATTGAAAATATGGAGTTGATTTCCTTTAAATATTCACTTGATGTTTGAGGT
>SNQJ01S0158847.1:0-21944 GCA_010110895.2 Picea sitchensis
CTCCTTCAAAGAGGCATTCATAATATCTATTTTTCCTGATTTCCTTGTTCAAGATGTCATGCAACCATTCTAGAACAATACAAGCATTGTTCATCAACATATAGTTCTTCATAAATGTTTGTGTATGTGATTACAACCTCAATTCTTCCATATTTAACAATAATGTTTTCTGGATTGCAAACTGAAGCATTTGGCCCTGGTGCAAGTTTCAATTGATGAATTTATGTCACCCAATACTTCCAATTGAGCATGTTTGGCATGTAAAGGCAAGGACAAACATGTGAAGGCAAGTCATGTCATGGAAAGGCAAGGCATGGAATGACAAGGCAAGGAAAGGCATGGCATGGCAAGGAAAGGAAAGGCATGGCATGGAAAGGAAAGGAAAGGCATGGCATGTAAAGGCAAGGAAATACATGTCAAGGCAAGGCATGGCTTGTCAAGGCAAGGCATGGAAAGGATAGGCATGGCATGGAAAGGAAAGGAAAGGCAAGGAAAGGCATGGCATGTAAAGGCAAGGCATGACATGTCAATGCAAGGAAAGGTTTGTTAAGGCAAGGCATGTCAAGGCAAGGAAAGGCATGTCAGGGAAAGGCATGGAAATGCAAGTCAAGACAAGGAATGTAAAGGAAAGGCATGGCATGCCAAGGAAAGGGAATGCATGGAAAGGCAAGGCATGAAAACACATGGAAAAGCATATAATGTCAAGGCAAGGTAACATATGTCAAGGCAAGGCATGGCTTGCCAAGGAAAGGCATGGATTTTCAAGGTAAGGCATATCAAGGCAAGGCAAGACATGTCGAGGCAAGGCATGGCTTGTGAAGGAAAGGCATGGAATGTCAAGGCAAGGCATATAATGAAATTTCAAGGCAAGGAAGGACATGTCAAGGAAAGGAATGGAAAGGCATGTCAAGGCAAGGCAAGGCAAGGTCTCTCAATGCAAGGAAAGACATGTCTATGAGGCATAAAAAGGAAAGGAAAGACATGTCAAGGAAAAGCATGGCTTGTCAAGGAAAGGCATGGTCAGACTAGGCATGGCATGTCAAGGCAAGGCAAGGCATGGAATTTTAAGGTAAGGCATGTCAATGGAAGGCATGTAATGTCAAGGAAAGGCATGTAATCTCAAGGAAATGCATGTCAATGAAAAACATGTTAATTCAAGGCAAGGTATGTTAGGTAAAGGCATGGCAAGGAAAGCCAAGGTAAGGAATGTCAAGGAAAGGCATGGAATGCCAGGGAAAGGAATAGCAAGGCAAGGCATGGCAAGTGGCATCAACCTCCTCCCTCCAAAGGGCTGACTTGATCTCCCGGTATAGGATCATTCAATGTGCTGAGTCGAAGTGACTCTTTAGATTCCTCCCTGGAACCCAAATCTTCTATCACAGGTCCTTCTTCTTCCTGGCGCAGGATATGTGGCACCCGTGTTCCCTCTCCTTAGCACTTTTAAAGTTTAACACCGATAGCACTAGCTCTCTATGCTAGACTCCCTCCTTGATGTGACCACAGACTATGACTATGGGCCAGTTCCCTTTTCGACCCTGCGCTTCGGGACTTTCGCGAGCGACTTGCTCCTCCTTCCCGATTTTCGAATCAATGAATATTTTGGGACCGATATATGGTCCACGTTCCCCTCGTGATCAACAGTTGTGATCAGTTACATGAACTCGGACTTCGTGAGTTCTTGTCTCGGGTGTTCTCTTTTGGATTTTCTTGAACTACGTAGATCTCTGCCACATGTCCTCTAGATCCAATGGTCAAGAATGAAATATCTCTTCGCGACTTTGTGAAGAACTTTGTATGCTCCCAATAAACCTTATGAAGTTCCTTATCCCGAACCTCTCGATTCTCTGCCACCTATCTTCTCCTCGACGATGGATGATTTCTCCACCTTTGGGATTTTGCCAAGTCCTTGACTTGTTTACACACTTAGCGGAAATTCCCCTTTCGAGACTTGGGTTTTTCTCGAAACTCCTTCTGCACTCCTTGCAGAGTTCTGTACAAACTTCCTTCTGTGACTTTGCTCGACTTGAAAACCTTCCAAGGTTCTCAGTTCCTTGAGTCCTTCAGTGGAATTCTTCTTTTTACACTCCTAGAAGTCTCTCTCTCTGCTTCCTTAGATTGTAAGGTTATCTTACAACACCTTAGGCACACTCGTTGCATTGGGATCAGTTCTTCAACGCTTCTCCCTTAGCCTCACGGAAGGTTTAAGGCATCTCCTTTCCTTTGTCGATGGACTTCTTGCAAATCCTTCCTTCACCAGAANATGTTGTCTTTGTGCACACTTGCACTAACTCGATGCTCTCCTGGTAGAGTGTTTCAGAGTGTTCAGTAACTTTGAGCTGTTTTTTCTCCCACACAGTCTTTCTTTATGTTGTTCCAGAGTTTATACTTAAGGATTGAAAGTATAAATTCTAGGCATCCGAAAATAAAGAGGGTCTATGATATAAAGAAAGGAAAAACAACTCTTAGGGGAAAATGAGCTATGGCTGATTTCTGAGTTGTCTTTGTCTAGCTTCCAATTTTTCTTGGACACTAATGTCCTGCTCAATGGCTGCCCATGAACGTTTAAGTTCAAACCGGGTGGTAGCAGTTTTTAAGATGGTGTTAAAAAGAGTTAAAGCGATACTGGTATNATTTCTGAGTTGTCTTTGTCTAGCTTCCAATTTTTCTTGGACACTAATGTCCTGCTCAATGGCTGCCCATGAACGTTTAAGTTCAAACCGGGTGGTAGCAGTTTTTAAGATGGTGTTAAAAAGAGTTAAAGCGATACTGGTATGGTCTATAAGACCGGGTTCGATATTGGGTTGTCTCGTAATAGGTACAATCATGGAGGAAAAAGAGTTTTAAAGACTTGATGTTTTTTAGGTTGCTGTTTCTATTTTAGATTATGTAAGAAAAATTCCCAAATTTTGAATTAATAGTATAACAAAATCAAAGGTCGTTTTCTGTATCTAAGTTAAATTGAAAATCATGCATGAAATGAAAGAAAACATAGAGATGTGGAACAAGGTGAGGCATCAACCAAGGAAGAATCTCACTTTGTGATAGAAGAATAAAATAGACAAGAAAAACTTTAATGAAGCATAAAATATAGAAATCTAAGTAATTCACAGGTCTTGTACCTGCTGATAGCCGATACAGAGGAAAATCTGTAAACAAATAGATGAATAAAATAATCAATCACCACAGTAGAGGTTGTACTAAATTGCAGCTAAGCATTCATCAAAGATATACAAGAAATGATGTTAAATATGAAATAACAGAGGAACACATAACTCAAACTTGACAGGACCCGGAGTCTTCGATTTGCATTTGTATTAATTCTGGCAAATGAAACATTTCTCTGCTACAATCAACCAAGGAAAAATCCCCCTTGGTGCTATATTTCAAAATTGTATTTATACAAAGAAAATCATCAACCCTAAACGATTGGTATTCTCCTAATATCCTAGGTGCTAACGGTTACAGAATACAAAATTTGAACCATTTTGCTCGGTTACTTTTTACTTTTCTACTAGTTGGAAAAAAATGAGCATACATGCATTACTTCATCATTTATTTGAATCACTTCCTTCGCTCAGTCCAAAACACTCGACGCACCTATTTAGAAACTGCACCAAAATTATGGAAGGTTCTATTGTATCCTTTGCTTTAAACACATACAACTTCCTCTGAATTTTGGGCAGCCTGTCTTCAATCTTTTCCTTTTCAAACTTTGTTGACTGCAACTATAGATTTGGATTTATTAGCCACTTATCCATTTGGGTGATGTCAAGCTGCTTTAATTGTGAAATATCGAGCTAGGTTTCATTCCATCTCTCCTTGATATGCATTTGATGACTTACAACATTGATTTGTCCTAATAGCCTAGGACAATCACCTTTACCAATGGCCAGTGCTTTTGTATCTATCTGATCAAACACTTCTTCACATTCTTCCTTAACTTCTCTTGCCATTTTCCTGCTTTCGGCTATATTGGTCTCCCAGGTTTTTAATATGATGTCTCTACTGATCTGTTCTTCTATAGTCAGCTTTGGGATTGTTGGTACTTCTTCTCTAGATGAAAAAACTATTGCTTTTTGGAAAGCAACGTGGGCTGCTATAGCCTCTTTTTACTTGAGAGAAATGTTATCTAGTGAGTGGCTTATTTCCAGGAAGTAGTTTTGAACGATTTCTATTTTAGAAAGCATGTTTTGTTGTTCTTCTTGTAGTTTCTTATGCACCTCTAGTGCTTGGGCTTGAAATGATGTTATATTCACAACTTGTCCTTCAATGGACTTCAACTCAGCCTATAGCTATCTCACTAAATCTTCCCGCCGAATAACCTGAATTTGACTCATTTTCATATTCTTGTTCGCTTCCTCTAAACTAGACTTCAACAATTGCATTTCCTGCTTGTCAGCAGTTCGGGCGTGTTCAACTCTTTTATTTACCTCCTCTTGAATATTATTTTCTATGTGCCTTATTTGGTCTTGCAACTGAGCTATCATTTGATTTTTCTGCTTCAGCCTTGTTTTTAGAGAGTCAACTGAGAATATATTGGTCGTTGCCAAAGTTCCCGTAGAGCCTGCTACTTCGGTGGTGAAATCTTCTTCTTCTAGGTTCTGCTCATCTACGAGCACTTTGTGTTTCTTCACCATTGTGCCTTCTCTCAGATGCATTTCCTTTTTAACTACAACCTTCCTCTTCCTACCGAAAAAGTAGTCAGAGGAAGGTATCTCTTCTCTAGATATAGGAGTAAGGTCACTTACATATATGAATTCCAGATGGGGGGTCCCAAAAGTTGACTGTAAAGGAGTTAATGATGTAATAGGGCTGCCCAAATCCGAAGATTGAGTTTCTCTTGTTTTTTTGGGGATATCAGCTGGAATAGTTGATGATAAATGAGGAATCATTTGACTCGACTTTGAAGGTGTCTCGAGCCTAACTTCTGTTCCAGACTTTGGGTGCTCTGTTTGTGAAGCTTCTTCTTTTTTTGAAGATGCTTTAGTCTTATTTGGATTTTCTTCTGCAATCCCTTTATCATGAGCCTCTGATTCGAAACCTGGGGGAATACTTCCTTGAGATGGAGGACAGGTTGTTGATTCTCCCTGTAGTATCTTCGGAAAACCACTTCGCTTGTGCTTCTGGAAAGTCAGAAAGATGGTCTGTAGGTTGGGTGATAATGCCTTAACTCTATCTAATATTTCCTCATAGGTTCTAGCTCCCTTGAACATGTCATCACAGGGCGAATCTTCATGTTCATACATTTTCATAATGCAATGAGCACGATGATTTCCTACAATTTGATAAGGATCATGTTTTCTAAGTTCAAGATCTACCAATTTGATGTCTTCCAGTGCTACAACTTCTACCTTGGAATGACCAAAGTTAAGCAGTGAACACTTCCCAATCTATACATGAAAAACTTGCCAGAAATTCTTCTGAACTGCTTTTAATTCTATGTCGATGCCACCTGTTATTATTTGGTAGGCTACCTCCCTGCACACTAGTCTGTTGGGAAGGAATTTCAGAAGTGCGTGAGGAGGAATCGAGCACCTGAAAACCCCGACATAGGAGAAACCCTCTTCAATAAACCAATCTACAATTTCCCTGAGGTTTCCCATGATTGACTCTGAAATACGAGGGGGTGCATACCCATACAAAATTTGGTGCAAAGGTACCACTATGTAGTGACATATTTCATAAAAGAAATCTTTAACATTCTCCTCCCATAGTTTAGAGTGATAAACATGAATGGGCTCTGCATAGGCTGGGTTCTAGCTCCAATTCATCAAGGGGAATGGAGTCATATAATAGATAACATCCATAATATATGCAGACATGTAAAAATATGTAGGTCGGCCTTTCAATTTTTCCGTTTGGTACTCTGCAATCTCCTTAGTTAGATTATTTGATAAAATTTTACCCCAGTTGAAAATGTAACCCTCGGCTACTTCGTGTAGAAGTGGCACCCATTCTGCTGGGAAATGGGTAGGGATTTTCCTCCCAAAAAGTCTACATAGCATCAGGGCTATATAAACCATGTATTCGTTTAACGGATTTGTGGCATAAATACCATGGGTATCGATTCTAAATCTCGCTGGGATTCCCCACCATTCATTGATTATACTTGGATATGTTTGATCGAATTCTGTACACTCCTTTCTTTGAAATTCCTCTACAAATTCAACATTATAAATGTGTTTAGAAGTAGGGGACAATTTATACATTACTTGGATGTGCTCGGGTCTGAACGAGCCGCCGACGACCTTTTGGCTGTTTAGAATGCTCCTTGTCTGAAGGTTAGTTTTCTCTAAAGACCAGCTTATCATGTCATTGTATGGCATGAGTATTGGCTATGTGGCTATTTTATGAAGCTCAGACTCTGCTATGTCTCTGAGTTTATTTTTAGTCTTTTCATTTCTGAAATCGTCGGGGAAATTCCTAATCTTATAGTCTAAGGTTTCAAAAATTTGCCTCCAGGATTTGTCTAAATCCACAACATGTGGTGTAGTGTCGGATATAACATCTCCATCCGTATTCAATCTTTCACCTGCCTCCTCACTCTTCTTAGGTGCTTTTTTGGGTGCCATGATGTTTGTGCTAAAATGAAAACTTGTTGCAGAGAAGAAATGCGTGAGTTCTTCTGAATGTAACTCGATCCTAGTCTGAAAGTAAGAATGAAATTTGAAATAACAAACCTTTATTAACCTTTAACTTGTATTAAATTTAGCGTACCGATACAGGCGATAAAAATTAAATTCTTTAATGAGGATGGTACGTCTGGAGATACACACTTTATGTTAAAAATATCTCCATTAATCCGTTATAGATACTGCCACATATCGACGATTCAAAGCTAGGATTTCGAAAGGAAGGTCATCGAAAACTCCCGAATAGCAAAACACAAAAAGTTATTTAATATCATTAATCCTGTTCTAAAGTTAAGTTAATTACATTTAGGTGCTTAATTCTCTCGGGATTTCGTGTTTAGGAGTTTCGAGCATCATGTCCCCAAGAGGTATGACATAAGTAAATCTCGAATCGCAAAACCGTGATGGAATTTATTATCATTAAACCTTCTTACTTCTTAATAAACATAACATTAGATTTTAAGGATTCTGCAACTTCGAGAATCAGGGTTTTAAGGAGTCTCAAGGTTGACTCTTTGATTTCCTGAATCGCGATTGATTAACGATTTGTTAAGTATGTTTAAAACTTAATTAATCATGATTAAAAAGGTATTTCATGAAAAGCGCGTCGGGAATTTGACGTGTTTTTTAAGTTGAGATGGCCGAAAAAGAACATGTGAAAGGCTTAGAAAGCCGTTAACGTTTTAAATTATTACTTTAAAATCGGTTCAGTTCCTTTTAAACAATCACTTTTTTGAGACTTCCGTACCGGGACTTTGGAGTTGCTATTAAAAAACATACTTTGTGAATAGCCGAACCCCGAAACCTGAAAATCTCGAAATACCTTTTGGCTCCTTTTTAGAACTAAGGGTGGCTCCGTAACCAGAGAAAAATGGAGATTTGGATTTAGAGAAGAAAAATAAACTTTGTTTCAACATAGGCTCCATCTAGGGATCTCGTCTCCCTGCAGGACGAGAAGAATAGTAGACCATGTGCCTTTATTGGGCAAATGGAGTCATTAGTTTGTTTCTGCAAAAACTTGTTCAGAAAGATGGTGCAGAGGAAAAAGTGGGTTTCATCCTTATCTATGAAAGCTTTCGAAACCCAATCACTCTCTAATATCAATTTTAGACCATTTGACTTCCTCTTTCCTAATACTGAGTTTTGGTTCGCTTAAGATAATCCAAACAACCTTAGGAATTTTAACAGGTTCTGTTGATCTTGCTTGCCTCAAGGTGAAGTAATTTTAATGTTTTTAATTAGGGAGTCCTGCGTGAAATTGGGATGTAGATTGAGCTTCAAAGAAAACTAATTTACCAGAGTACAGTATAATTCATGTATAACAACCCTTCAGATATCTTAGACATTGCTTCACTTCCAACGAGCCTGTTCAGTACCCCGGTGAAGTTATCTGATTCCCTTTATTGAATTTCCTTTCACCACTTCAAATTGTGACTTTGCATTTAAATGTTGAGATGGGGGCAATCATTTTATGAATTTCCTTTCATCATCTCTTTTTGTTTTTGGACTAGATGGGGGTAATCAATTTTTTGAATTTCCTTTCACCATCTGTCTTATATTTTATTTGACATGAAGTGGGGGAAATCAATTAGTATAAAGTATACCGGGGGTGATATCTGTGTATAATTTTGCAACATAGGTCTGTCAACTCACTTTGATTACTCTGGATCAATTTCTTTTCGACCTTCAAAACATATTAGTCTGCAGGAAAACTTATGGGGGAATTTTATTTCCAGGGACCTTCTTTTGAGCAAGACTAAATTTTTTTAGAACCTGTTAAAAGAACTAAGAGAGTTAGGATTAGATTATACATATCTTTGTTCTTATTTTAAAGATTCGTTTGTCAGCTTTCAGAGCTAAAGTGTAACCTCTCCCTCCTCTGTGGAAATGATGGGAAGGCATATGGGGTCAAGGGGAAAATACCACAGATTGGAACATGATGACAACGAAGGCTTTTGACTTCATAAACATAGTTGTGGTAACACAATCCTGACTCTTGGAACCCACCTCCTTTTTTTTTAGGTCACTTTACTTCTCCTGTTTATTTTACTTATTTTTATCTTATCTAGAGGAATCCTTTATGATCCATAGAAAATTTTGTTCTTTTGATGATACCACAGGAGAATATGTTCATACTCATGAGATCGTTGTTGCACCTAGGTGATATTCATTTGAAATATAGACATTTTGGAAATTCATACCTTTGCCTTACCACTTTCTTCTCATCTTAGTAAATTATATTTTTTCGCCTGTTTCGAGTGAATCAATTTCCTGATACATGACCATCTGTTTTCTTCTTTTTGATGTTTGGGATGTAGACCAGAATCCTGCAAGAAGACAACATGAGAAGCATCAAGGTTTTAAGATTTATAGAATTCAATGTGTTGAATATTTTATATCTCTATTTCTAGGAG
The DNA here is from genome assembly GCA_010110895.2 of Picea sitchensis. Lineage (NCBI taxonomy): Eukaryota > Viridiplantae > Streptophyta > Pinopsida > Pinales > Pinaceae > Picea > Picea sitchensis. Next base: position 9,047 of record SNQJ01S0158847.1, read on the forward strand.
ATCACTAACCTGCTTTATTTGTAGTGAAAGTAAAACTTACCGAAAAACTATAAAAACAGAAAACAAAAACCGGTATATACAGTGGATTTTTGGAAATTGTTTATTTCATATAGTGCTTCAGATAATGCCCATTGATAGGGGCGTTGAGGATTTTACCGTCCAAATTTTCTAACAGAAATGAGTTCTTCCCTTTAGAAGCTATGACTTTGAATGGTGCATACCAGATATGATCAAATTTTCCATGTTTTGCCGAGTCTTCCCTCCTAGCATCCCATTTCAAAACCAAATCGCCATGGAGGAATTCTCTATCTTTATCCTTATGATCAAACAATGCTTTCATATTGTCTTGATATTTCTGCAGCCTTTCGTCCACCTCAACCCTATTCTGCTGAACTTCAATCAGTTGATTTATTCTTCTTGTGACATGGTTTGGTTCTTCTTTTTCATCTTGCCAAAATTTCATCACAGGTAGAGCCAGGTTTATGGGTAATACCATGTCAGTCCCTTATACCATTTGAAATGGAGAAGTTCCAATTGATTTCTTGGTGCCTATCCGGTTTGCCCACAAGGTGTATTTCAAATGTACATGCCAAGATTTTTTTATTTTCGTTCAACACTTTCTTAATTAGGGTAATTAAGCTTTTATTTGATGATTCAGCTAGCCCATTTCCTTGGGGGTAGTATGCCGTGGAGTGACCCAATATAATATTGTAATTTTGGGAAAAGCTGACCATTGCCATAGATTTGAATTTCTGGGCATTATCTGTAACTATCTTTCGAGGACAACCAAATCTAGATAATACATTTTCTTCCAGGAAGTCTATCACCACTAAATCTGTGGCTTTTCTAGTCGAAATAGATTCTACCCATTTGGTGAAATAATCTGTAGCGGTCAGGATCCATTTTTGTTGTGCACTGGAATGTGGATTAATTTCTCCTATAAAATCCAACCCCCATTGTTGGAACAGATCTTCCGTTTTAACCGGGACCAGAGGTAGTGCTGGGAGTTTCTGCTTGCCTGCAAATAATTGGCATGAATTACAGGCTCTGACTTTGGATTTTACATCTGCGAATAATTTAGGCCAATAATATCCCTCTCTCAGGATTTTATAAGTCGTTGCTCTCCACGCATGATGTCCTCTGCACACTCCATTGTGGAATTCATTTACGACCTTTTCGGTCTTCGATTCTACTAGATAGACCAGTAGAAATCCTAGAGGGTCTTTCCAATACAATTGGCTCTCTGAAATATAGTACTTCACCGCATGAAATTTCAACATTCTAGCCTTAGATGGAGTCATATCACTTGGGCATTTCAAATTCAGAAGATAAGATACTATATCTTTGTACCACACCAAACTTGTAAACTTTTCTTCTATACTAGTTGTAGCTATTTGGTCGTCGAGTTCGTCCATATCCATACATCCTTCATACTCTTGTAGATTATTTTACCAAGCGCTCTGAAATTTGATTCGGCTAGTAGCTTAGCAAAACCTTGTCCTTTTACGAGCTTTGTCGGTTTCACCTCTAAATCGAACTCTTGAATCTTAGCAAGACATCAAACCCTCTTCCTGTCGCTATTAGGTTGAACCAATATGTCTTTAACGGAACTGGTGGGTACATATGCAATTATTTTAGAGTGTAAAACATAGGTTCTGAAAGCCTTTAGTGCCTTGACCATAGCGTATGCATGTTTTTCCATTATGTCATATTTCAATTTTGCATTTCTGAGGATTTTAATGAAGAATGCTATTCGTTGCTCGAAACCTTCATCGTTCTTCTGGAGGAGTACTGCTGCAATTGTGTGTTTAGATGCAAACAAGAAGATAAAAAATTCCTTGAGATAATAAGGACTTTCCAGTACAGGTGCTTCACCTATAATATTCTTGATGCATGCAAACGATGCTTTAGCTTCAGCTGTCCATTTAACTTCATTGTTCTTCTTAAGCATATCTGTGATCAATTTCACAATTTCAGCGAAGTTCGGGATAAATCTTCTAAAAAAAATTATTTTTCCTAAAAATGACTGAATTTATTTTACATTTCTAGGAATATTTATAGTGTCTATAGCTTCAACCCTTTTAGGATCAATTTTAATTCCATCCCGAGACACAATATGGCCCAAGAGTTTACCTTCTTGCATTGCAAAGTGAGACTTCTCTTTTACTTCTCTTTCAACCATAGGCAATAATATGGGGTTAATTTGTCTGAGTTTTTTCCAGAAAGGTTTAAGCCTAGGATTTAAAGGAATCTTGTGTTCGATCACAATGGTGTCATAGGTTCTCAACTCATCATAGGACCATGCAAAAACGTCTTTATATCGCCTGAGTAAGTCTGTATACTTACCTTTCATCTCAGGAGGAAGATACTTTTATATTTTTACCATTCTAGGTTCTTCTTTAGTGCCTATATCACAATCTTTGACTTCCTCTGGTTGAGGCTGCAATGTAGATTTCAATGGCATATCATTATGGTCAAATAATGTTTTTAGGGGAATTAGACCTTTAGGGATTTGATTATTTTTTAGTACTAACATGCGATGATTTGAGATCTTATCTTGGAACTCTTGAGGATCTTCCCCTTCTTTCATAATCCAAGTATGATCGTTCTGGTTTTCTTGGTCGATGTGCGTTTTAGCAAAGTCTTCCACCATTTTGAGGAATTTTCTGATCTATTCATCATCTTCGAACACCTGCTAGTGTTGTATGTTGTTCGATATGGAGGGTCTGTTCCTCATATCTATGTGATACTTAAGTTTTAAAGCTGTAGGAGGTGCAAATGTTGAGGCCAATTTAGCTAACGAATCAGCTTGCAGATTTTCTGTATGGGGAATGTAATGAACATTAACTGATGAGGAAAAAAAATCCATTAAATCACAATTTCCAAGGTCCTGATCAGTGACATAAACAAGGTAATTGCTAGGATTATGAGGATCACTTACCATATATGCTAGCCGTGTTTCCCGATATAATTGGGTGAACTTCCCTCCAAAGATGGGAATCATGGCGTATGTCATGTCCAACTGAAGGGATCCTCCAAAATTAGTTCCCAAAGACCTAGATAATGGCATACCATACTTTGGAGGTATATCGGCAATAACCACATCCATCAGAACACTTTTTATTGGGATCTATGCAAGATTTACCACTAAATCCTTGATCATGCCCATACATTTAACTTTTCTTGAATCAAATGAATACATGTCTCCGTATGGCCTGGTAATTTCGAGGCCAAGTCTATCCATAATAGCCTTGGGCATCATGTTATAAGAGGCTCCAAAATCTATCATGCAGTTATGTAGCAGATGATCATGCACATTTAGTGTAATGTAGAAAGGAGCAATGGTATCTTTGGCCCCTTCAAAATGCAGACCAAAAATTATATTAGGCTTATCATCTCCCAAATTTATAATGTCATCTTGACTTCCCATATCTTAAAAATTTATCATTTTGGTGATTTGTTTTCGGTAAAAGGGATTCTTTTCTATTTCAACCAGAGGTATCGGTATTTTGATTTTGTTAATCTCATTTTCTAGGCTAAAACCTCCTATAGTTTTTTTGGTTTCTTTGATTGGTATTTCGGTCTCGTTCTTTTCTACTTTATTTGTTTGTATTGCTTTGTTTTCAGTTGTTTTTGTTCCTGCCGTCCATGTTTCGGCTGTCTTAGTTTTGGCACCTTGTGGGTCAACTTCTTTTATCCTGGTGTTCTGTGTTTCAGTTTCCTTTGGAGCTAGTTCATATACTTCACCTCTCGGCAATATTTTCTTTGGTTGGGTAGTTGTCATGTTTTTAGTTTTAGACCTTAGATTATACTTGTTTTGGAGCTCGGCCATTATAGTATCGATGATTCCTTGGCAAGCATGATCCTCTATATTATTTGTATTGCTATCCTCATTAGACTGATGTTCTGTTTTTAAAGACCTCTCATAATCTTGTCTAGTTAAATGAGGTTCATAACAATCTTCACCAATATTATTAATATCTTCTTCTAAATCCTCAAATTATTGCATGTCATTACCTCCTATAAAATTTTCATTTTTTAAAGGAGTCTGAACCTTTTGATCTTCATTTTTAATTTGTCTTTGTTGTATTTGAGGATTGGGGTTCCTCCTGAATTATCTCCTAACGAACTAATTTTCTTTATATTGATGTAGTTCCATCTTTGAAATTTTATTTGATAGTTCTTTAATTATATTTTCCATATCATCCATCTTTTCGTCTGTAGACTTCCTAGATTCGAATGGTCTTGCTTGTTCCCTAAATCGTTTAATCTCTTTGTTTCCCATTTCCATTTTTGTTTTTAATTTTCCGGAAGCCATCATATTTGACTCGATTTCTACGACATCGTCTTTCATTCGGGTAAGTTCAGGCGCTCTCCTTTCTCTCAATAATAGCGTGAAATCAGGTTCAAAAGCTCCTACAAAAGTTACCTTTGCTGCAGGCTGGGAACGTTTAACTTCGATTGGGATCTTGTTATATAATTTATTAAATCTTTGGATGAATTCAATAACAGTTTCTGAATTTTTCTTCCTTAAAGCCCCAAACTCAGTTAAATAATATAAGTGATCTTTCCTTTCACCCCATTGTCTGAGAAAAGAGTTTTCTAACGCATTGTAGGATAATATCGAACTTGCGGGCAAACTTTGAAACCAGGTTCTCACCTGTCCTTCGAAATTTTGAACAAACAACCGTAAATATACGTCTTCATGCTCGAGACCAAGAATATCTGCGAATTGATCAAAGAAATTTATATGTTCGGCTACGGTTAAGTCTTCCTCCCCTATAAACTTAGGTAGGTTTTTCATGTAAATCATGAGGGGGTATTGGGAGGACCAAAGGAGCGTATCTGGCAGCTACTTTAGCGAAAATCCTTGGGGGTGGGCCTTGCCTCCCCCTTCCTCCTCCTCCAGAAGTTGCCATAGATATTCTAGGAGAGGAAACCGATATGTTATAAAGAGGGTTTTCAAAGATGTATATTGATCCTTTAGCTTCTTCAGGATGAAGAAAAAAAGAATCCGAGAATCGTTTATCAGGAGACGAAAAAACTGAAAAAGGGGGAAACGAGACACGGGGACTCAGTTCCTCTGACTTGCAAGATATATAAATATGAGAACCTGTAGGAGTTGAATCTGAGTGTATGGTATACTCTTCTAGACTTTGTGAGGTTGGGAAATTTATTTCGAGAGATGATGGGATATCAATCGAAACAGACTTTACTGTAGATGTCTCACCTTCTCTTACACAGAAGGTAGTCGAATGAGCTTCAGTCTTAGGTTGGGTGGAACTAATTTAGGGTTTATGGTTTCAAGTGGAATATTAGCCTTATAATGTGTGGATTTAGGTTGGTAAACCATAGTATCTTGCTTAACGGATCCTCTTGGTTTCAATATTTTTTTAGGGTCATAAACAGGCAAGGTCTGCTTATCATCTGGGTTTTGTTTGGTGTTCCTTCGACCGGATGCCAGCTTATTTAAAATGTGGAGTCACCAAGTGAATAATAAAACTTATCCTTTATAATGTGTTCAGTATTTGTTCACTATCAAAGAAATAAACTTGTGAATGTCGTTCTCCTAGGGAAAATAATTTCGTCTCTCCGTCCCCGACAACAATATCAAAAATATGTTGTTCCATATTTTATACTTAAGGCTTGAAAGTTTAAAGTCTAGGCATCCTAAAATAAAGAGGGTCTATGATATAAAGAAAGGAAAAACAACTCTTAGGGGAAAAGGAGATATGGATAATTTCTGAGTTGTCTTTGTCTAGCTTCCAATTGTTCCTGGACACTAATGTCCTACTCAATGGCTGCCCATGAACGCTCAAGTTCAACTTGAGTGGTAGCAATTTTTAAGATGGTGTTAAAAAGAGTTAAATCGATACTGGTTTGGTTTGTAAGACCGGGTTTGATATTGAGTTGTCTCGTAATAGGTACAGTCATGGAGGAAAAAGCGTTTTAAAGACTTCATTTTTTTCAGGTTGTTGTTTCTATTTTAGATTATGTAAGAAAAATTCCCAAATTTTGAATTAATAGTATAACAAAATCAAAGGCCGTTTCCCGTATCTAAGTTAAATTGAAAATCATGCATGAAATGAAAGAAAACATAGAGTTGTGGAACAAGGTGAGGCATCAACCAAGGAAGAATCTCACTTTGTGACAGAAGAAGAAAATAGACAAGAAAAACTTTAATGAAGCATAAGATATAAAAATCTAAGTAATTCACAGGCTTGTACCTGCTGATAGCCGATACAAAGGAAAAGCTGTAAATGATTAGATGACTAAAATAATAAATAACCATTGTAGAGGTTGTACTAAATTTCAACTAAGCATTCATCAAAGATATATAAGAAATGATGTTAAATATGAAATAACAGAGGAACGCATAACTCAAACTTGACGGGATCTAGATTCTTCGATTTGCATTTGTATTAATTCTGACAAATGAAAAATTTCTTTTCTATAATCAACCAAGGAAAATTCCCCCTTGGTGCTATCTTTCAAAATTGTATTTATACAAAGAAAATCATCAACCCTAGACAGTTGGTATTCTCCTAATATCCTAGGTGCTAACGGTTACAGAATACAAAATTTGAACCGTTTTGCTCGGTTACGTTTTACTTTTCTACCAGTTGGAAAAAAATGAGCATACATGCGTTACTTTATCATTTCTTTGAATCACTTCCTTCGCTTGATCCAAAACACTCGACGCACCTTTTTAGAAACTGCACCAAAATTCTGGAAGGTTCTGTCATATCCTTTGCTTAAAACACATACAACTTCTTCTAAATTTTGGGCAACCTGTCTTCAATCTTTCCCTTTTCAAACTTTGTTGGATGCAACTATAGGTTTGGATTTATTAGCCACTTATCCATTTGGGTGATGCCAAGCTACTTCAATTGTGAAATTTCGAGCTGGGTTTCATTCCATCTCTCCTTGATATGAATTTGATGCCTTACAACATTGATCTGTCCTAATAGCCCAGGACAATCACCTTTACTAATGCCCAGTGTTTTTGTATCTAGCTAATCAAACACTTCTTCACATTCTTCCTTAACTTCTCTTTCCATTTTCCTACTTTCGGCTATATTGGTATCTCATTATTTTAATATGATGTCTCCCCTGATCTATTCTTCTACAGTCAGCTTTGGGATTGCTGCTACTTCTTCTCTAGCCGAAAACGCTAATGCTTTTTGAAAAGCAACGCGGGCTTCTATAGCCTCTTTTTCCTTGAGAGAAATGTTATCTAGTGAGTGGCTTATTTCCAAGAAGTATTTTTGAACGATTTCTATTTTATAAACCATGTTTTGTTGTTCTTCTTGTAGTTTCTCATGCACCTCTAGTGCTTGGGCTTGAAATGATGTTATATTCACAACTTGTCCTTCAATGGACTTCAACTCAGCCTATAACTATCTCACTAACTCTTCCTACCAAATAACCTGTACTTGACTCATTTGCATCTGCTTGTTCACTTCCTCTAAACTAGACTTCAACAATTGCATTTCCTGCTTGTCAGCAGTTCGAGCGTGTTCAACTCTTTGATTTAAATCCTCTTGAATATTATTTTCTGTGTGCCTTATTTGGTCCTGCAACTGAGCTATCATTTGATTTTTTTGCTTCAACCTTGTTTTCAGAGAGTCAACTGAGAATAAATTGGTCGTTGCCAAAGATCCCATAGAGCCTGCTACTTCTGTGGCGAAATATTCCTCTTCTAGGTTTTTCCCATCTATGAGCACTTTGTGTTTCTTCACCATTGTGCCTTCTCTCAGATGCATTTCTTGTTTAACTACAATGTTCCTCTTCCTACTAAAAAAGTAGTCAGAGGAAGGTATCTCTTCTCTAGAGATAGGAGTAAGGTCACTTACATATATGACTTCCAGATGGGGGGTCCCAAAAGTTGATTGTAAAGGAGTAAATGATGTAATAGGGATGCCCAAATATGAAGATTGAGTTTCTCCTGCTATTTTGGGGATATTAGCTGGAATAGTTGATGATAAAGGAGGAATCATTTGACTCGACTTTGAAGGTGTCTCGAGCTTAACTTATTTTTCAGACTTTGGGTGCTTTGTTTGTGAAGCTTCTTCTTTTTGTGAAGACGCTTCGGTATTCTTTGGATTTTCTTCTGCAGTCCCTTTATCATGAGCCTCTGATCCGAAACCTAGGGGAATACTTCCTTGAGCGGGATGAGGGGTTGTTGATTCTCCCTATAGTATCTTCTACAAACCACTTCACATGTGCTTCTGGAAAGTCAGAAAGCTAGTCTGTAGGTCAGTTGATAATGCCTTAACTCTGTCTAATATTTCCTCATAGGTTTTGGCTCCCTTGAACATGTCGTCACATGGGAGAATATTCATGTTCATACATTTTCATATTGCAATGAGCAAGATGATTTCCTACAACTTGATAAGGATCATGTTTTCTGAGTTCAAGATCTACCAATTTGATGTCTTCTAGTGCTGCAGCTTCTACCTTGGAATGACCAAAGTTAAGCAATGAACACTTCCCAATCTATATAGGAAAAACTGGCCAAAACTTCTTTTGAACTTCTTTCAATTCTGTGTCGATTCCACCTGTTATTAATTGGTAGGTCACCTCCCTGCACACCAGTTTGTCGGGAAGGAATTTTGAAAGTGCATGAGGAGGAATTGAGCAACCAAAAACCTTGACATAAGAGAAAACCTCTTCAATAAACCAATCTACAATCGCCCTGAGGTTTCCCATGATTGACTCTGAAATACGAGGGGGTGCATAACCATACAAAATTTGGTGCAAAGGTACCACTACGTAGTGACAGATTTCGTAAAAGAAATCTTTAACATTTTCTTCCCATAGTTTAACGTGATAAACATGAATGGGCTCCACATAGGCTGGGTTCCAGCTCCAATTCATCAAGGGGGAATGGAGTCATATAATAGATAACATCCATAATATATGCAGACATGTAAAAAGATGCAGGTTAGCCTTTCGATTTTGCCGTTTGGTACTCTGCAATCTCCTTAGTTAGATTATTTGATAAAATTTTACCCCAGTTGAAACTGTAACCCTCGGCTACTTCATGTAGAAGTGGCACCCATTCTGTAGGGAAATGGGTAGGGCTTTTCCTCCCGAAAAGTATATATAGCGTCAGGGCTATATAAACCATGTATTCGTTTAACCGATTTGTGGCATAAATACCATGGGTATCATCTTTAAATCTCACTGGGATTCCCCACCATTCTTTGATTATACCTGGATATGTTTGATCGAATTTTGTACACTTTTTCTTTGAAATTCCTCTACAAATTCAACATTATAATTGTATTTATAAGTACGGGACAATTTATACATTACTTGGATGTGCTAAGGTTTGAACGAGCTGAAGACGACCTTTTGGCTGTTTAGAATGCTCCTTGTCTGAATGTATGTTTTCTCTAAAGCCCAACTTATCATGTCATTGTATGGCACGAGTCTTGGCCGTGTGGATATTTTATGAATATCAGACTCTGCTATGTCTTTGAGTTTATTTTCAGTCTTTTCATTTCTGAAATCATCTGGGCAATTCCTAATCTCATAGTCTAAGGTTTCAAAAATCCGCCTCCAGGATTTGACTGAACCCACAACATGTGGCGTAGTGTTGGATATAAAATCTCCATCCAGATTCGAGCTTTCACCTGCCTCCTCAATATTCTCAGGCTCTTTTTTGGGTGTCATGATGTTTGTGCTAAAACGAAAACCTGTTGCATAGAATAAATGCATGAGTTCTTCTGAATGTAACTCGCTCCTAGTTTGAAATTAAGAATGAAATTTGAAATAACAAACCTTTATTAACCTTTAACTTGTCTTAAATTTAGTGTACCGATATAGGCGATAAAAATTAAATGCTTTAATGGGGATAGTACGCCTGGAGATACACACTTTATGTTAAAAATATCTCCATTAATCCATTATAGATACTGCCACATATCAACGATTCAAAACTGGGATTTCGAAAGGAAGGTCATCGAAAACTCCCGAATAGCGAAACGTGAAAAGTTATTTAATATCATTAATCCTATTTTAAAGTTAAGTTAATTACGTTTAGGCGTTTAATTCTTTCATGATTTCGTGTTTCGAAATTTCGAGCATCGTGTCCCCAAGAGGTATGGCATAAGTAAATTCTAAATCGCAAAACTCCGATGGGATTTATTACCATTAAACCTTCTTACTTCTTGATAAACATAACATTATCTTTTAAGGATTTCGTGACTTCAGGAATCGAGGTTTTAAGGAGTCTCAAGGTTGACTCTTTAATTTCCCGAATCACGGCTGATTAACGATTTGTTAAGTATGTTTAAAATTTAATTAGTCATGATTAAAAAGGTATTTCATGAAAAGAGTGTCGGGACTTTGAAGTGTTGTTTAAGTTGAGATGGATGAAAAATAACATGTGAAAGGCTTATAAATTTGTTAATGTTTTTAATTATTACTTTAAAATCGGTTCAATTCCTTTTAAACAATCACTTTTTTGAGACTTCGGTACCGGGACTTTGGAGTTTCTATTAAAAAACATACTTCGTGAATAGCTAAACCCCGAAACCCAAAAATCCCAAAAAACCTTTTGACTCCTTTTTATAACTAAGGGCGGCTCCGTAACCAGAGAAAAATGGAGATTTGGATTTAGAGAAGAAAAATAAACTTTGTTTCAACACTTTACAAGGTACTTAATCACCTTGAAATTTCTCCCTGGGTATGTAAATTAATATGGTATGCTCTCTTGGCAGTTTCTCTTCTGACTCCACTGAGTTCAGACACACACTCCTTGCGTCAACTTATAGAGTTTCCTCTCTCTGTGATGCACTCCTTACACTTAGCCTAGAGAACCAGACCTAACTCAACACACTCTCGGATAGAAAATCATATATCTACCCCTGCAGATGATTTCTAACATTCATCTACAATTCAAATGCATGTGAAATACATTCACAATACAGAATCCATTACATATAAATGTAAAATAGGAAAAACTGTCAATTTCTATTAACGGTGGAATGCCAAATTACAATGGTGGAGTCCTATCTACAACTAAGTCTCATCTCTTTGTGTTTTTCTCTTGGCTAACTCTATCCTAGATAACCCCGTATCGTCTCTCCCGAGCAACCTCTACTTAAAAACTATACAAATATTTATACAAGAGGGCCTCAATGAGCTTCCCTCGCAAGCTAAACTAGTGGTGTAAAATCACCATCCCTAATGCCCATTGAAAAGGAAATTTACAATGATGGAAATATTCTCCAAATCAGATGTAGATCCATTCTTCCATCAACCTATTAATGACAACCTTATATCCATCCTATGTGAAGGCATATCTTGCTCCTTCCAACTTGTCTTCATTAAATGTCTGGATCTCATCTTGGATTCTCGAGGAAAAAATGAGAGGCGACACCTCTCCTCCCTTGAATGCGCACCACATATATTAATGAGTTGGCGCATGCTGAGGTGGAGTGATGCTCCTGCATCAACAAGGAATGTCAAGTCAAGTCATGACATGCCAAGGAAAGGAACATGAAGGAAAGGAAAGGGAATGCATGGCAAGGCAAGGCATTTCAAGGTAAGTCATGGTAAGGCATGACAATGCATGGAAAAGCATGAGAAGGAAAGGAAAGACATGTCAAGGCAAGGCTTGGAATAGCATGTCAAGCCAATGCATGTAATATCAAGGAAAGGAAAGGCATGGCATGTCAATGAAAGCCATGGCATGCCAATTCAAGGAAAGACATGTCAAGGAAAGGTATTTCAAGGCAAGGAATTAAAGCATGTCAAGGAAAGGCATGGCATGTCAAGGCAAGGCATGGAATAGCATGGCAAGGCATGGCATGTTAAGGCAAGTGAAGGCATGACATGTCAAGGCAAGGAAAGACATGTCAAGGCAAGGCATGGCTTGTCAAGGAAAGGCATGGCAAGGCTAGGCATGGAATGTCAAGGCAAGGAAAGGCATGTCATTTCAAGGCAAGGCATGTCAAGGCAAGGCATAGCATGTCAAGGAAAGGCCAGGCATATCATTTTTTATGATCTTTACTATGTTTATTAGAATTTTTGAATGTTTTGCATCATTGGAATGACATCTTAGTTGTAACTTATTTGATATTTTACTTTCGTATGTGCACTTTGGTATGATGTAATATGATTATTGTTTCATTTTATATGTTGTAATATTAGATATATAACAGAGAAATTAATTATTGCATGAAATACATAATAACTTTTCATTCTAAATGTTTGTTTTTGCAGAACAAGGATCTTGCAAAAGATCTGGATCATCCTCAACAAATAGATCCAAATCATTATGTTGGGTTTAATGATGATATGCCATATGATGCTCATGATGACACAAATACAGATGACAACGATGTGATTTCTAATGTAGATGATGATGATGGTGATCATGATGATCATGATCACAATGGTGATGATGATGTTGAGGCAGTTGTTGGTAGCAGCCAATGACATTCATGATTATATAGACTGCATCATGCATCAATTTTTATATATTATTATAAGGCCTCTTTTCATGGTTACTATCATATGTATCATTTTCATGGAATCTAGTACCATATTATTGAGTTGTATCATTCTGACATGTTTCATGTTGACTTATATTGTTTGAACATGACGTATCATATTGACTTGTAGCATTTTGTCTTACATAATTTATCATTTTTATTTATATCATTTGTACATGATGCATCATTTTGACTTATGTGGACTATTGGACATGTATCATTTTCAGATGATATTGATATGCTGATATATATATTTTACTTTCACTTGTTTTAGTTATATATGATGATGATCTTATCAATATTGACTCGTCAAATTTTATATATTGAAAGTGGTTGATGATTTTTGGATGAATATTTATTACGTATGATGTTTTTGATTTACTACTCAT
>SNQJ01S0158849.1:0-19192 GCA_010110895.2 Picea sitchensis
TTGACAATTTTAGCTCATAAAATTTGAAAATAATTCAAATTAATACTCATATATCCAAAATAAGACCTACTGTCCAAAATGAAACATGATGTCCAAAATCCATGGAGACCACTATCATAAAACAATAATTGACATAAAAATTAAAAACCATATTTTCCAGTCTATGAAGCAACCTTTCCTTGGTTGCTGCTGTCACCTCCTGATTTCCCTGAAAATTCCTTGAGTTGGGCAGAGCCTTTAGGCTTTATCTCACTAATCACATGGGAAAAATCATCCCTCAGATGCATCCGTGAAGACACAGATTTGCCAGAGTCATCAGAGGGTGAGGAAGGGGCAGTGACAACGTTTCCTTTACCAGATGTATGGTGGGCTCCAGTCTTCAATCTCTTGCTGGAATGGGAGGATTGCACTAACGAGTGGTTAGGGGCAGATTGGGAAATGGGGTTCAAAGGTGGGGGAGCAAGCAAAGTTAAGTTTGGCTAGCCACGGTGTTTGGAGACTGTCGGGTGAATAATCTCCTGCCACCCATCGTTTTCCAGGACTTCAGGCTGTAAAGAGACATGAGGAGGCAAAAGTATACCGAGGGATTGAGGAGCTTGGAAGGGAGGCCTTTCAGGCCTCGATTAAACTATTCCCTATCCAATCCAATTAAAGAACCCAACATGGAACAATTGGCCAAGCTCTTCAGAATCAACATCAAAATGTATTGAGAACCTAGGCCTCCTTGGGCCTCAGTTCCAGTTACCTCTACCTCTGTTTCCTAGGCCATGGCTTCCCCTACTGAAAAAACTCATCTTGCATATTTTAACAATTAGAAAATAGTATTTTAAATAACCATGCATGAAAACTCCTTAAAAATACAAAATAGATTTGGATCAGAATGTATCAGGCTCATGCAATCCAATCCATACAAATTGTTCTAATGGTAATCAATGAGCAGGGGGGTGGAAAAAATGTTCAGGGATACATGAGGGGTTTGTAATTTGTGAAAAACATGATATAATGAAAGGGAAGAGATATTGTCACTGCTCAATGATAACAACAATCAACTGTAAGAAACCAATAAACCTCACTTCAATCCACACATAATTCTGTCATTTCTATCCAATATAACACATAGATTTTCTTAGCTGTGATCAATATCAGAACAGTGGGTGGAAAAATGAATATGGGATATGTGAGGGGTTTATAATTAGCGAAAAATGAGATAACTAGGGGAAAAAAATGTTTATTGTTCATCATATTAATCAAGCAATCCATAACATATTTGTAGTAAGGAAAATATGCATCAACCGACAATTAGATGAATAAGTAATAATTCTTGTGCATTTGTTTAATTTTACTGTCCATTAATATCCAACACAGTGTTATCGCAAAACATAAGTACTTCACACAATTTGTAAGAGGTTTTGTTCCCTTTATTCTTACATTCTGCGTGTCATAACAGTCAACAACAACACTCATTCTGTAACCATTAACATCCATCATTTCCATAAATTTCCCCAATCCATGTCTGTATTTGAAAGTAGTGTTTCCAAAAAATAATAATGAAGACTCTACTTCTGTTAATAGAGCCAATCGAGATCTTGTAATGATATTGTTCCCATACATATATATGCAATAGAAATATCAAAATAATCAACACCTCACATGGCATGCCTGAAAGGCAATTGTCTATACAACCAACAATCATCGTTTATACAAAGGATATGCAAAAACAAATTTTTGAAACCATGTAACCATGCCACTATAAAAAAAAATATATTAGTGCTATTCAAAACTGGGCCAAACGTCCCACACAACTATCATCAATAGTGAGCCATCGCAAAAGACAAACACGCTTAGAATTCAGGGTTATCACTAGGCATACGAAAAAAGCCATCCATATTATACGTGGTGCACGACTGAGAGAATTCCACAGTGTCATAATTCCCATAACCACACAACAATATATGTAACCATGATATAACTCAAAACTTCATTCTGGGCCATTTATTTAGTCGCATGTGAGTGACCAGGCCGCACGCATTCAAGTGTAAAAAGATGCAGTAAACATATCCAATCCAGTCTTCTAATTCTCAGAACATCACCTACAAGATGCGACATACGTGGAAAACACCAAACCCCTGTGACTAATGCCAACCATTATCTGAACATCATAAGCACCACTCTAACGGCTATATAATAACCAACAATTTGGCACTGTGGTGAGGGAAGCAATAAACCAAACAAGCATGATAACGGTATGTACCTCCGAACCAAAACAAAAAATGACAGAGGCCCTTGCATAACAAAAACTAATTCTTTGACAATAAACTGGTGACCATGACCCTTAGAAGTGCAATTGGCAATGTGGGGCTCATGCCATTATCACAGAGGTAGTGACAAGAAACTAAACCAACATGATGGCTATACTACCCATAAGTGAGCCCGTATTCAAGGTAATAGATCACAGTGACTAGAAATTACTTGACAGGCTCGACAATTTCCCTATGCAACCTCGGCCTGGAGGGTTTAGGGTTTCAAAGTAGCCTTCATATGAGGAATGGAGCTAAATTTAGTGAGAATTTGAGGACAAAGGTGTATGTGAAGGGATGTGATTCTTGTGGACGAGAGACAATCCCTTGAAAAGGTCGAATAAGGAAACAAGGCTCTTAATCAAACCCAATAACCAAGAAGACAATCATCCAACCATGATTTTAAACAAAACCCTTCAACCAACATGCAGTGGTAATAAAGAACTATCACCCAGGAAGACTAAAAATCCAATGAACTTAAATTGATACAAGCCGAACCATCTATTTTCATTCGAATCCAAAATTCCATAAAGTTGCAACACTTAAGACAAACACAAACCCACACAACTGAGCCAAAATAATTTCATAACTAGAGTGAAGTAAAGAATGGCCAAAAGAGACATACCTTCTCTTCGAAATCCTTAAGACGAGAGGTGGCCAAGCGGTTTTACACTGCTAGAAATCCAAAGTATGAACACGAAAACAAGATTAAAACAACAGTTCGACTAGGGTGGCGACCAACGAGAAGGGTAAAGGTGATGTGCAGTAAATGCACGTTGCCTCCACCCATATCTCATTTACTCCATAGTACATGCCAATGAGCCTTCCATTAATGCCATTAATCAACTAGTTCATCGATAGTATCAACACATTCAAACCATAGTATAATCCAAGTCCAAATAATAATCCAACCATTTGCATTCACTTTTCCAAATGCGCCACCCATGTTTACATTGTCGATATAACTCAAATAAATTGCTCGACCACTACACAATCCAAACGATCATGTATAACATCATCATCAAACATTTAACCAAAACATAGCATAATCACCATAAAAATGCAAGCCATCACTTCCATGAGCCACCAACGTTATAACATATGTAATTCAGCCACCGATCCCATTAATCAATGCATAGCCATCGCATTGTCACCTTGCCAAAGTGCGCCACCAAAATTTCCACCATATGCATATAAAAAAAATAAAATTCATAGACATTTCCTTGTTAGCTAGGACTTAACCACTATCAACAAGTATGTAGAGCTAGGTCTCCTTTTTTTTTTCATTAGATATAGTATTTACTTTTCCTCAAAATTCCTTTCTGTAATTTTCACTAACATTTTTGTTGTATAGGCGAGAAGAACAAATACCATGAATGAATAGCAGGCTGTAGTATCATGAAGGAAAAATATCTCAAAACTTAACTGATATCAACGACAACCATATTCTCATCAACCATGTAACTTTGTAGCACATCATCATAACATTGAAAATGAATAGACCCGATCTTCAAAAGTTCAAGGGGGTCCCACCTAGTAGCATTATTTAGTCTTATATAATAATAGGCTTATCAACACTTTGCAGGCGAAATTACATTGATGTTTTCAATCATCAACAAACACGTTTGTGTTCTACCATAAATTGACTCAAGGTGTTCACAACAAAACATATATCTGACCTGGTGTTCGTTAGATACATCAACAATACAATGATCTGTCTGTACAACATAGCATCAACCAACTCTGATGAAGTGTCAACCAAGAGCTTCAACTTAGTTTCCATGGGTGTGTTCATGGATTTACACTCCAACATATCAAACCTCTTCAGTATTTCAACTGCATACTTCCCTTGGTTAAGGAAGATCTTCTCTAGGCTCTGCCAGACCTCAACACGTAAGAAATAGTGCATTGGGCCAAGGTCTTTCATCTCAAATTTTGCAGCGAGCTTCTTCTTACAATCAGTGATGAGATTTTCTTCTCCAGTTAGAAATAAGTCGTCCACATACAATAGAAATATAACAGGCCCATCATTCATAACCTTGAAGTAAAGGTTAGAGTCAACTTTACTCTTGGTAAAGCCCAAGCTCGTTAGGAAACTATCAATTCTTCCATACCAAGATCTAGGATCTTGTTTTAATTCGTACAGAGCCTTCTTCAATCTGCATACATGAGTCTTTCTGTATTCAACTTCAAATCCTTGAGGTTGTTCTATATACACTTCCTCTTCTATGACACCATTCAAGAAAGATGTTTTCATGTCCATTTGATGTAACTTCCATTTCATATTAGCTGCAAGGGCTATGACGGTTTTGATTGAAGTGTATTTGGCTATAGGAAAAAACATCTCTTCATAGTCAATGCCTTCCTTTTGAGAAAATCCATGAGCAACAAACCTTTCTTTATATTTCTCAATACTTCCACCAACAACATGTTTTATATTGTATATCCGAAATAAGTCATTCACATACAATAGGAAATAGTATAGTCAGGGTCTATCATTCATAACCTTGAAGTGCTAAGTTAGAGTCAACTTTACTCTTGGTAAAGCCTGGCTCGTTAGGAAACTATCAATTCTTCCGCATACCAAGATCTAGGATCTTGTTTTAATTGCATGCAGCCTTCTTCAATCCTGTATACATGAGTCTTTCAGATTCAACTCTCAAACTCTTGAGGTTGTTCTCATACACCTTCCTCTCTATACACCATTCAAGAAAGATGTTTTCATGTCCATTTAGTGTACCTCATCAGGGCTATGACGGTTTTGATTGAAGTGTATTTGACTACATGAGCAAACATCTCTTCATATTCAATGCCTTCCCTTTGAGAAAATCCATGAGCAACAAACCTTTCTTTATATTTCTCAATACTTCCACCAACAACATGTTTTATATTGTATATCCATTTTGAATATACCACATCCTTACTCTTCAGTATTGCAACTATTTCCCATACATCATTCTTATAATGGATTGGTATTATTCTTTTATTGCATCTTCCCATTATTTCTTCTGAATGGTTTATTCAAAGCAAGTGGGTTCCTTTCCTATGAGATCACACATCAAATCCAATGTAACTCGAGAATGGCTTAGGCTTCTTTCTTTATCCCATGGTTCCTTCTGGGCACCGTACTTATCTCCATATCGAATAAGTTATCTTTCCCAGGCTGACTTTCTCTTGTGGGATATTCCATCCGGGAGGTTCTCGAGATTCTATTATGTCACGATCTTACAAAATCTCCTCATCAGGGGTTATGACTTCTCAATCGGTTCTCCAACTCTGTGGAGCTACGTCTCTTCTTCATATACTCTTCACTGACATCTTCTTGATTTCTAGTGTTGCATATTCATCAAAGGTTACATCTTTGCTGATATCAATATGATGGTAACCTCGTATATAAATTCCAAGGACTTGGAGACCCTCACAATATCCAACAAATATCCCCTTCTTTCCTAAAGGGTCCAACTTAGTTCTATTCTCTTTAGAATGTGTACAAATACCTAGAATTAAATCCAAATATTTTTGAGATGGTTTACCGGGTTTATTTACAGAGAACATTTCTTCATGGGTTTTGAACCCAAGTGCATCGCTATGGGATAGTATGTTCTATACATACACTGTTGTTCTTACTACTTCTACCCATAAGTGCATTGGAAGATCTTAATTCATGGATCATAGTCTTCATTGCTTCCATTATAGTTCTTCTCTTTCTTTATTCTACACCATTCTGCTGAGGATTGTGGAGGGGCGGATCTCCCTCTTGATTCCGACATCTTTACAAAAGTTTACAAACCTTTGAGGTGTATTCTCCATTATCTGACCCGAAAGTATCTTGATCTTTCAGAGAGATTCTCTATCAAGGCTTTGAATCTGAATGTCTTAACATTTTACTTTTGATTTCAAAAAGTAAAACCAAGTTTTACGAGAATAGTCATCAATAAAAAGACACATAATATACATACCTACTAAATGAGGTTGATGGAATTTGGGCCACATACATCTCAGGTGGAATGAGCCTAATACTCCCGTCAGCTTTCCTGCCTCTCTTTGGAAAAGGGTTCTTGATGTTCTTTCCTAGCGCACATCCATATTGTATCACACCATGGTCAACCTTGAATTTTGGTAGACCTATGAATTCCTTCCTTACACATGGTAATGCCTTTAGTTGATGTGAGATAGTCTCTATGCCAAAAGTTCACATGGATTCTCAACAGAATGATTCAAGGTTACTTCTGAGTGACCCTTTAGCTTATACAGTTTCAATTCTTCTTTTCCAATACAATTGTTTCTGAAGTTTTTTCCTTGGGCCACATAAGAACTTATCCACCTATAACCAACCTAAAAGCCTTCTTGCAGCAAAGATGAGATATAAAGTAATTTCTTTGTCAAACATGGTACATATAATACATCCTTAATCTTCATTAGCATCCCTGAATCAAGTTTGTAATTCGATTCTCCCATTCCCTCGATAGGGTATCTGTAATCATCTCCAAGTGTAACTTCTGGGAAAGTTATTTCCTAAGAAAGAAGCCGTCTTTGACCTATCATGTGCTTAGCGGCACCACTATCTATGAGCCAAAGTGTGTCCCCACCAGTGACACCGACTGAGAGGGCGTAGATTAAGACATAGTCTTCACATGTTCTCATCATCTTGTGGGTGGCTCTTCATATTCAAACGTAAAGTGGCTCGTCTCTATGTTTCTCTTCTGTATTCTTCTCTTTTAGTTGGACAATTCTTAGAAATATGTCCCATCTTGTCACAAATGGTAGCATTGTACAGATGAATAATATATTTCCTTGACCTTTCTGATATTTTTTGAATCTCCTTGGAGGGTGAGTTTCTTAATGGATGAATTTATTTGGAGAGTGAGACTCCATGTTGATGCAGAGGCTCTTCTATAGAAAGGAAAACCTTCTCTTTCCTCCTTCAATATGAGAAGCTAGATCTTGATCTTCATCTCTTGATAGTACCGCTTCTCGATAGCTCTTGCTTCTTCTTGAACACATTCTTCCCAAAGACTATCAAAGAATAGTTTCTCCTTTCTAGCACAAATAGTTTGAATGAACACATCCCAAGGTCTTGTGGGACCATTATGGGATGTCATTATGAGTTCATATTCATCTTGAGTATCGTTCAATTCTTCTACATGTTCCCTTGAATTGTGATATTCTAGAGAAATATTCCCAAATTGTTTCTCCTTTCCTCTGAATCCTTTTACTTTTGAGTTGAGTTATTAGATTCATCTCTCTCCGCCTGGTGTTATTTCCTTCATAATATTCCTACAAGCTAGAGTAGAAAACATTTTGAGTTTCTTTGGTAGCTTTTCACTCTTGAGGAATCATGATTCAATCGTAGTCCGCACGATTCTTTGTCCTAACTGTGTCCTTTGGTGTTTTGTTTTAGCTGTAGCATCAGTAGGTAAAGGTACATATTATTTAATAAATGTTGCTCCATCATTTCTTCAAGAATGAGTGCAATCCTATAATTTCTAGGCACAAAATTTTTCCACACCTTCTAGCTTGTCAACAAGCTTAGTGCTTGCGTACATCTTGGACTGGAGCTGAGAAAATGACCACAAATTGAAAATGTTGATAATTTAATTATGAACTTACTAGGAGGTGTGTTTGGCTGAGGCAAGTACCCTAGTGCGCCTAGAAAAAATCCAAAATTTTCCCCCTTCAAACCAGCTCGAAATTCGACTCTGTACTTTGGTATTGGTTTCCCCGGTTTTCTGGTACTTCTGGTACCGCTGAAAACTAGGGTTTCTCTTTTTGGGAGTTTTTTCCACTAAAAAAAGTGCACTAGGGCTACCAAAGAGTTTTCTAGGCTAGGTCACTCTGATGAGTTTTGGGCTGAAATTCTCTTCAATAGAAAACCCCTAATTTTCTTGTACAACAACAATGACGCTTTCGGTTATCTAGTGAAAGGGTGGTCTCTTTAGCTTGCCTCTGATTCCATGTTAAGGTTTTGAGCTATTATTAGGTTTATTTCTCAATTTATTAGATAACAATAAATATAGGTAGTATATTTCATTGAGATTCACACCCTCGACAGAGAGGCCCACACCCATCAAAATGTTTGTGGAGGTTGGTTTATGAGTGGAGGTCAAAATTTTGACAAATCTTAGAATAAGAATGTTTAAACATAGAAAATTGGGCTAGAAATGCATGCTGTTTGAACTCTACTGCTGGTTTAAGATTAAGTGTGAGAAGGAGGAATACTTAGTGAGGAAAGTGGACAAGTCTACCACGAGCATCCGACCTTCAAGCAACATGGTGAAGAAAAAAACTCAGGCACAAGAACACTCACTCTTGAACTTAAGTTTAAGGTACTAAAATATATCACATCAACATCATAATCAAACCTCCATTACAATACAACTACAACAACTCATTTGGATAATCCATGCATGAGCATTTCAACACAAGAGGGAAACATGACAAATGAAAGAAAATAATGAAACAAATCATATAAGAATTATAATCAAACCTACATTATTAAAAGGCAAATACAACAACTCATCCGATCATCCATGCATGAGCGTTTCAACACAACATGAAACAAGATGGTGAAAGAAACTCACTTATATTAATGAGAAAGTATCGAATTTGATACATAACCGTGAGAACAACTCACAACAAACTATTACAAAATAGGGAGCTCCTCGCCAACCATCTAATTCTCATAACATATTTTAACTCCATATTTATACCCAGCGGACAATCAAGAAGTAAGCTCGCCATCATGTCCAAGGATTTTCATCCGCACATCCTTTCCTCGGCCGCATGCAAGCTCAAATCATGGCGGGTATGTAAGAAGCAACCTTCCATCATGGTACCTCGAACTGATAGTTCTCGCCTCCCCGCCAGAGCTTTCATGCCTTCTATTTATGGGAGGAATGAAGTTTCAACTACTCAACCTCGCTCATTAACCCAGTTTTCCTGGGACTGGAACATTCTGAAGAATAGGGTGACCATGTGTTGTCGGGCCGATTCAATGCTAGACAAGCATGTGATTTAGGGGCCATCGAAAGTGGTTTGAAATCACACCACTTTTGGGCCGGAACTCACCCACCTTCGCCACATAGTTTCCGTGATAATCGGTTTGATTTCACGCTTCAAGGATTTTAACGCTCGAGCATGTTTCCCGCACCAAAATTAAGCATGGTCGTTGATATGAATGGCCCCGCCAAAGATTTATCCGCCTGCCAACTATGGAATCCTTCCAACCGCATTTATATATGGCACTAAATCGGGAAATGCAATAAGGACTCACGCGGAAAATCGCGACCCACCCATTCTCCGTTCCTGTGCTCATGACTATCACCCGTGACCCTATCACCCATGACCCTTGATGATTTCATGTGATAACATTGGCTCCACATGGGATGGCAGGCTCCCTGTGAGCTGCCAAGAACAAGCAGTTCCAGTGCTTTAGCTGTTGGGTTGTGGAGTTGAGCTCAAATACATTTTGCTGAAGACAACAAACTGACATGTACACTAATCAAATTAAAAATAAAACAAACACACATGCTCCAGAAGCATATTATTTATGTACAATCCTAAACTAACTAATTTTTACAATGCGCTAGGTGAAAACAAACTTCTACCAGAGCCATTCAAGTAAATTCCTAACTGAAAACTTATTTACTCTGTCACTGATCAACAAGGGACAATAAAATAGGTGGTAAAACTTACTGGGTTGGTAACAAAAATCCTGCTCTGCTTTACAACTGCTCACATATGGTTGAATGTCTGTGGCAAGCACAAGTGAGTGAATGTCTGATGTGGGTTGTTGATCCACTTCTCTTTTATCTTCTCTGATAACATCTGCTAGATGATGGAAAAAAATCTCCTCATGTATACCAATGAATGAATCTTTCTCTTTATCATGCTTCTCTTGGTAAAATCCTTCATTTTCATTAGAAGGCTAGATGCTAATTCTTTTTGCTTCTAAGACAAAAAACACCTCAGCATCTTCATCACTGTCTCCATAATTATCAAATAAAGGAGGAGTCTCAAATGACATACCAAGAGGTATCTTTTGCCCAACATGAGAACAATGTTCTTCATTATTAAACATAGGATACCTTTCAAGATTCAATCCAGGAAGAAATATCTTATCATCACCATATGAGACAAAAATAGGTTGCTCATATTTAGGTTTTTTGGAGACAGGGCTATAAAGAGTATCAGCTTCCAGAACATAGTCAATTTATTCACTTTCCTTATTGAGACAACAAACACAGTTTTCATCTGATGCATATGAACATGGAAGAGAAAGAGTTGATTCCTCATCCAAGGCATCTTATTCATTCTCACAACCTTCATAAGAATCAATTATATCCTGAACGCAGTCTTTATACTCCTCACAACAGCTATGACAAATTAACTGAGAGGAATAAAACTTTTGACAATGAATATTGAAAGATGCATGAAACTCTTCGAGTGAATAAATGCTAGAAAGCTCAAGAGAGTGATACCAAATACGAGAATCTCCTCGAAAGGAGTACATAAAAAAATTCATACATATGTCTTCATGTTGGATGCCAAGTTGCTGCATCAAAGCATGACATTCTAGAACATGCTCAACAGGGATATCATTCTCACCTTCATAAAATCTTGGCAGCAGACCTTGCCATTCATCAATTTGAGGTGTAGGATGTGGAAAGCCAGCTATGGCTAATAAATTGAGTGGGGAAAACCTCCTGGATAGGATATACTCCATAGCCATTTAATTTGTCTCAAACTAGTGGAGTCTCCATGGTGAAAGATGAGCAGTCAGAACAATGTGTCCAGCTTGAGTTCACCATCTAAAATTGGATTTGTACAATGTCATTCTTCCCAGGGAGCTTTTCAATATGGAACAACAAATTAAAAGACTTCTTGAGAAATATTTCCTTTCTTGATAATCTTCTCTGAGTCAGCTTCAGGTGTTTCCAGAGGTATATGTGGAGTAGGCCTCGTGTGTATGCCTTTGGGAGCCACAACTGAAACAATGGAGTCGCCAGGTGCAAGCTGTAATCTTCAAGGTATTGATTTCTGATGCACCTTTAGAATAAAAATTTCTTTGTCGTTCAATCCCAGGGAAATGTCTTCAATTCGTTCCCCAGAAATAGTGCCAAGAATGTTAGCACTGAGAGTCACCCTCAGATTGCAGGAGGATAAGCCCATTACCCATCAAAATTTTTGTGGAGGTTGGTTTATGAGTGGAGGTCAAATGAAAAAAAGGTCAAAATAATAATGTTTAAACACACAAAACTGGGCTAGCAATGCATAAGCAAATGAGGTCCTCATTAACTTCAGTCAGTGGTTTAAGCTTACAAGTGAGAAGGAGGAAGACTTAGTGAGGAAAGTGGACAAGTCTTCCATGATCATCTAGACTTCAAGCAGCTTGGTGTAGAAAAACTCAGGCACAAGATCTCTCTTGAATCAAACCTCCATTACAATACAACTACAACAACTCGTCTGGATCATCCATGCACGAGCATTTCAGCATAAGAGGAAACATGACAGTGAAAGAAAATATTGAAACATATCATAGCAACATTATAATCAAACCTACATTACAATACAAATACAACAACTCATCTGGATCATCCATGCACGAGCGTTTCAACACAACAGGAAACAAGATTGGGAAAAAAACTGATTTCTATTAATGAGAAAGTCTCATATGTCATACATAACTAGAGAACAAATCTGCTATCAAACTATTATTACAAAATAGGGAGCTCTGCTCAACCATCAATCCCCCATAAGATATTCTTTAACTATTGTATTTATACCCAACAATGGATAACTTCTAGGAGCACAAGTTGGCCATCATGTCCATGGATTTTCATCTGCGCATCCTTCTGTTAGACACAAGCTCAGATCAATATGGGTCTGCAAGAAGAAACCTTCCATCGTGGTACCTCAAACTAATCATTTTGTCTCCTCGGCCAGATCTTTCATGCCTTCTATTTATGGAGTGAAATGATGTTTCAACTACCAGTCCTCGTTCATTAACTAAATTCTCCTTGGGATCGGGGCGCGACTTGATGACTAGGGGGCGACCACGTGTTGTTGTTAGATTCAACGCTAGACGAGCATTTGATTTCGGGGCTGTCAAAAGCAGTTTGGACCCACACCAATTTTGGCCCCAAAACTCACCACCTTCTTCCACGTAGCTTCCCCATTATACCGCGGTTTAGATTTCGGCCTCATCAAGGATTTTAATGCCTGAGCATGTTGCGACACCAAAATGAAGCGTGGCCGCTGATCTGAATGGCCGTGCGATCTGGGCGCACCTGCTATTTTAGTGCCCCCTCCAAAGATTTATCCTCCCACCAACTATGGAATCCTTCCAACCGCGTTTAAAGATGGAACTAAATGAAAATGCACAGGGGATCTCCGTCGTGGAAAATTGCACCCGCCTGTTCGCCTATGCTCATGACTGTCACCCATGACCCTTGACGATTTCATGTGATAACAGGTAGGATCACTGAGAGAAACACAATCACAAGATATACAACATTTATCCGGGGAAACCCTCATGGGGGAGAAAACCCAACAAAAACTTCCTTAATATAGATAGCCAATACAATGCCAAGACAATAAACCAAAACACTAGAGAATATCCAACGCTAATCAATGTGCCTCTCTCTTCCTTCTTCTCCCAACTACAACTACCAAACTTTCACACTTGATGAATGAATGAGTGAGTGAGATAATGAGGCATTGGATTCCTTTATTTATACAAGCTGGTAGATGCTATAAAGGTGTCTCTTCGCTGGGCAGAGATGACTTGTCTTCTTAGTTGTTAAAACCACTTTAATTAGGCTCGAGGGTCGACTTCTCAATTTGCATAATATATTTAAGGTTTGACCAATCCAAAAAAGGGGATTTGGTCAAGTACAAAGCCGTACATGATCAATCCACAAAAGGGGATTGATTAGATGAATAATAACTCAATAATAAATAGAATACTCTTTGTAGTTGCGATATTTCAATAATAGTAAAGGGAAAGATAGATATGGTGTGCAAATTGAAGAGATCCCTTTATGGTTTAAATCAATCACCAAGGATTTGGTATCAAAAGTTTGACACCTACATCCTTAGTTTGGAATTTGTGAGAAGCAAGGTTGATCACTGTGTATATTCCAAGCAAGAAGGTGGTATTTTCATATATGTAGCTTTGTATGTCGACAACATGTTGTTAGTCGAAAAAAAAATAGACACAATAAAGGAGGTAAATATGCAACTATCCTCCAAGTTCGACATGTAGGATCTTGGTGCAACAAAATTCATTCTGGGAATGGAGATCAAGAGAGATTGGGTAGTTATAAAGCTTTTGTTAAATTAGAGAAATTACATTGAAACATTCTTGAAGCATTTCAACATGCAGGATTGCAAACTAGTCAAGGTACATGCTACCCCCCCATGCTTAGAGGTAACTAGAGGAGATCATGTCTCATGGCCCACAATGGAGACAATGATCCCAACCATGATGATGATCAACATGTTCATAGATGGAAGCCCAACAACCCCTCTCATTTATCTTTACAGCGACAAGTCAACTAGGGCTCATCACATCCAAGCAACCTAGTGTGTGAAAGATGGTAAGCTGGCGTGACCATGAGGTATGTTAGTCCTTCTTTCATGCAAAGTGTTGTGCTTAATTTGTTGGGCACGTGGATGAGGATATTTGGTTGAAGTTGGATAATGGATCACTGGTTGGGAAATTGTTTCATTTTCCTTGTTTCACCTTGGTGGTTAGCGTCTATGCCCTAATCCTGTGTTGTCACTGCCAAGAGAAAAGGGGTACTACTAGGGGGGCCTCAAAAGGGCAACTTTCCGTTCCCCACCATAGTTAACAATTTCCATCTTGGAGCCTCTCATAGTGTACCAAACTTTGATAATGGGTCATGGTCCATTCTCTCATGAGAAGAAGGGGTTGGAGGCCCAGAGGTTGATGCAAATACCATATATATATGCTATGCTATAAATGATAAATGCCACAATAAATTCCTCATGTTTTTCTTGAGTTCTACCCCCTTAGGCGTCTGCCAATTGATTATTTCGACAGAGAACATGGAAGAGAGAGATATTGTGGAAGAGGTTGAGTGTTGTCAAAATTATTTGTAGAATGGTGTTTAAGTGGACATTTGGGGGGTGGGACCCTTTCCGGACATGACCTATGATTATCTTGGAGTCCCCAATCACCGAAAGGGAGTGAATGTTCAGGCTTTGGGCGAGATGGAGGCCTTGGTA
The DNA here is from genome assembly GCA_010110895.2 of Picea sitchensis. Taxonomy (NCBI): domain Eukaryota; kingdom Viridiplantae; phylum Streptophyta; class Pinopsida; order Pinales; family Pinaceae; genus Picea; species Picea sitchensis. The sequence goes on from SNQJ01S0158849.1 coordinate 14,550, forward strand.
TAGGGCATAGGTTTCAACTTGGTTATTAGTTGCGATACCCAAATTCCAATGAAAAGAGAGCACTTTAATTCCTCTTGGGCATATTATGACCCCTCCCACTCCTGCCACCCCAGGGTTTCCTTTTGAGGCTCTGTCAAAGTATAGAATGTGAGTTTGTTGTTTTTTTCACTAGTGTATGTACTTAGTGTCATCATGAAGTTTCCAGGAGGATCTGGAGGGAGAGGGAGGTTGATTGGTGGAAGAAAGGGAGGGAAAAATTGAGAAGATATAGTCTGATTCTAAAGTGGAGGTGGGGGTGAAAGATAAGGGTTTGGACTTGGAAAGAAATAATTCAGCTAGGAGGCCTACATCCTTTTTGGCTACTAGATCAGGGGGAGAGCCAAGGTTGGAGAAGATGATTCTATTTCTGGCGAGCCAGATTTTTCAGCAAATGTACTTTGGTAAGGATTTGTATAAGGCTTTGAAGAGCTGGTTGTTCTTGAAGGTGCCTTGATAGAGGGAAGTCCAATATGAAAGGAGTTCTCTGGGTTGGGCCGACCATCTGACTGTCGAGTGGATTCTTTGGAGGGTTGTTTTCCACACCACAATAGCAAAAGGGCAGAGCAGAAAGATGTGTTGAGAGGTTTCCAATGCCTTGCCACAAAGCTCCCATCTAAAGGGCCTGTGGATATTTCTTTTAAGAATATTTTCTCCTGTTAGAAGTTTTCCATGAGCCATAATCCAACAAAAGGAGTTAACCTTTGGTGGACTATCTATGGTCCAGAGAGAGTTCCAGATTTTTTTCTTTGGGGGGAGATTTTTTTTGAAAAGAAGTTGTGAGTACCCTTGATTGACAGAGTATATGCCATTCCCCCATCCTCTCTAATCTTTTAGCGTGGTGCGTATGGGAGCACATGCTCTTAGGATATTTTGTAACTGATGTGCTGCGTCCTGAAGGTTGCTTGGAGGGTTTTGTAGATTCCATCCTATCCAGTCTCCTGTATCTTCACTCCAGGAGGAGATATCCGAGATATAATTTTTGCCTTGCAAGTCGAGCCAATTGATGAGTGGTTGTAGATGTATGTGCTTCTAGAGACATTGTTTACCCATGATGTTGTCTGCCCCTATAAGAATCTTTCGTCCATTTCTAGGGATCCAGGTGAGTTGACTTTGCATGAGAGGAATGGAGGTGGAGAGAAGCTTTCCTATTGGCGATCCACTATCCAGGGAGTGGCACTGGTCCAAACACCTGAGCCTGTTCCCGATTAGATACTTTTTTTGAAGGATTCACTTCCACTAGTCAGTTTCCCCGGAAACAAGGTTCCAGAGAATTTTTTCTCCCATTGCCAAGTTGGAGAGGCCAGGATCTATGATGCCCAGACATCCGTTTTCCTTGGAATGCTTTACAATATCCCATTTTATTAGATGGAATTTTTTTGTGTCTGTATTCCCTCCTTCCCATAGAAAGAGTCGCAGGAGACTGGAGATTGAGGATTTAACATTTTGAGGAGAAAGAAGAGAGGAGAATTGGAAGATGGGGAGAGATGAGAGAACTGATTTTATTAGTATAGTATGATCCGCCAAATTGAGCCAAAAGGCTCCCCAATGATCCAGTTTGTTTTTTAGCTTGTCTAGAATTTGGTTCCAAGTTGAATTTGGGAGCGATTTGAGACAAATTGGGATGCCAAGGTATTTGAAGGTTTGACACTTTTCAATAAGAGGGAAATGAAAGATGTTTTCTATGAGGTGAGCAGTTCCAATGGTAGTGTTCCAAGCATAGACATTGGATTTGGTGTTATTTATAAGAGCTCCTGAGGCTTGGGTGAAATTTTCTAGAGTAGTTTTGAATCTCTTAGCCATGAAAATGGAGGCGCCTCCAATGAGGAGAGTGTCATCAACAAACTAAGAGTGATTTAGTCGCTTCGTTCCTCAAGTCATTTTGATGCCGGAAATGGATTTGGAGGTTCGATCCTTTTTCAATTGACTTCCCAGGGTTTCTTCCATGATTATATAGAGAAGGAGGGAGAGCGGGCAGCCTTGCCTTAGTCCCCTGGAGATTTTGAAGAAGCTTGTTGGGCGTCCATTGACCAAAGGTGCTATCCAAGGTGTGGAGATACAAGCCATGACCCATGCTATGAATTCTGAGCTAAAACCAAAATTCTTCAAAACTGCAAACAGAAAGGAGTGTCTTACCCTATCAAAAGCATTGGCCATATCTATTTTGATTATCAGTCCTTGATCCCCTCGACCCCTACTGGAGTGAATGGCTTCTTGGACCAATATGATGTTGTCAATCATTTGTCTTTTTTCAACAAAGCCACTTTTATTTGGAGAGATGAGCTTATGCAAGAGGGGCTTGATTTTGTTGGCTATGACTTTAGTTATGATCTTATAGGAGACATTGCATAAGGAAATGGGTCTAAATCTAGAAAAAGTGGAAGGGTTGGAGTCTTTTGGAACGAGGGCCAAAAAGGTGAAGTTTGTACTGCCCCCTAGCTTTGTAGATTTCTGAACATACTGGATCATCTTCAGAAGGTCTCTTTTAATTATATGCCAACATTTTTTATCAAAATGGGCATTGAAGCCATCTGATCCTGGAGCTTTATCTGGGTGTAGTTGGAATAAGGCCTCATGAAGTTCTTTTTCTATAACTTATTTATTTATCTTGGCATTATCTTCTTGGTTGACAACGCTTGGTATGTTTAGTAGTAGTTCTTCTTGTATGTTGAGGTCTGCATTGTCGTCCTCAGTAAGAAGGTGTTCAAAGTGAAGTTTGGCTTCTGCTTGAATTTGGTGGAAGTCATATGTTTTTATTCCATCTTCTCTTGTAATCTATTTCACCTTATTTTTCCAGAGTCTAGCTTTGGTTTGTCTCTGAAAAAATTTCGTGTTTCTGTCTCCTGAGTTTAGCCAGAGGTTCTGGGGTTTGAGTCTCCAAGTTTCCTCTTCCTCATGTAGGATATTTTGATAATCAATGAAGTCTTGTTGTTCTTTGAGAATGAGAGAGTGCGTGGTAGGTCCCTCTTCCATTGCCAATCTGTTGTCATCCATTTCTTTAATTTCCCTATTTTTTGATTCCTGTTCCTTTTCCTTGGTTCTTTTCACCCAATGTTTGAGGGCCAATTTGACTCTTTTTAATTTTTGTTCCCAAATGTAATTTGGGGAGCCTTGAATCCAATAGTTCCATGCATCTGAGACAATATCAAAGAAGTTTGAATATGAGATCCACAGGGGGTTAAATCTGAAGGGGATGGGGCCAAGGTTATCAGGGGGGGAAAGGTTAAGGGTGATAGGTCTGTGATCTGAACCAATCCAAGGGAGAATGCGAGAAGAGGGTAAATAGGCTTCGTCAAGGAAATAGCTTCTTAAGAGAAACCTATCCAGGCGAGCAATGATGTGCCCCAACCCTAGTATTTTGTTTGACCAAGTGTATCAACCTTTGGAGGGATTTATGTCAAGTAAGTGGAAGGAGGATATAAGATCCTTGAGATGCTCTTGAGTGGGGTCTCGTACTCGAGAACCCCCTTTTTCCCCCTTGGGTGGAGTGTAGTGTTGAGGTCTCCAGCTATTATGAGATCTTTGAGTTCAAGTCTGTCTTGGAGGTTTTGTAGGGAGGACCAGCAATCAATTTTTTCCTGATACATTGCAGGCATATATACATTGATAACAGTCAGAATATTACTTGTTGGTAGATGGAGAAGTGAAGTTTTGATCCAGTGCATCATAGATTTCCAAGAATGGAGAGAAAATATATTGGGATTCCACAAGGTACAGATTCCTCCGGAGGCTCCTCTTGCGCTGACTGCCACGCCTTTGCATGATCGCCAGATGTAGCTGTTGTCCTAAAGGATATTTGTATCCTTCTTTTTTGTCTCCTATACCAGAAGGACTTGAGGGTTTTCTGCTTTAATTAGATCATGATTTAATGAGAGCTTGTGTCGGCTCCCTCATCCTCTGCAATTCCAGGAGATTGATTTTATCATTTAGAAGGCTTGGGGTTTCCCCCTTTATGGGGGTTGGATCCACTCTTATTCATGGTCTTCCTTGTTTCTTTTCTATTATGTTGATCCAAAGTTGTTTTCTTTCCTAGTTTGATTTCCTTCCTGGCCGAAGCTTCCCTTTTGTGCAGGTTTGACTTCTTTTCGACTTTGCTGATGGGGGAAGCGTGGGTATCTGAATCAGACTCTTCTTCCGAGATTTTCTCTGGATCTTCATCTTCAGGAAGAGAAGTCGAGTGAGAGGGTGAAGGCGGTGTAGAGGGAGGAATAAGAGACTCAAGGGAAAGTGTTTGAGGGGAGGGAGGCGGGGGGGATCTGCAGTTGCTCAGGGGGCAGTTCCTCTCGAGAAGGATTTTGGGTCAAGAGCGGGATGATAGATCTAGTATCTTGGGAGTTGTTGGGCGGGGGAGGTGTGGGAATGAATTTGGGGTTCGGGCCGTGTTTTTGCTGGTTCTTTCTTTTGGGTTGTTGCCACTGTTCATACTCTTCAATCGAAATTTCAGGAGGGGTTTTGGGACAATGCTTTGCAAAATGGCCATACTCATGGCATACTTTTCACTTGAAGGGAAGTTGTTCATAATCAACTTGTTGCAGGTAGTTCTAGTTATCCAAGGTGAGATTAATAGCTTATGGCAAACCTTTTTCTAGATCCACTTCTTCACAGAT
>SNQJ01S0158849.1:19202-41871 GCA_010110895.2 Picea sitchensis
AGAAACTAGACACTCCGAAAAACATAATAGACTCTTTGACCAAGTCCATGAGTGTTGTGAATTTCTTTTGCTGTAGAGAGGCAATGGGCATTGTTGCTTTGGGTCTGTGAATGAAAGTTTAAGTTCTCTTGAATTAGAAAAGAAGACAACAAGTGGGAGAATGATGGGTTGTTATATTATTTTCAATAATAGAACAATGAATCCACTGGCTAATTGAGGTGGATCGACTGATGAGTCAAGTCGAGTCGATGGTCAAGTCGAATATCCAAGTGTTCGACTAGGAAAGTTGAAGGTCGAAGTGATCAACTGGGAAGGTTGAAAGTGCAATCAATAGGAGGTCAAGTGGAAACCAACTGAAGATCGACTGATAACTGAGTGGTAGTCAATTATAATAGGATCCTGAGATTCACAGGATTGCAACCAATCATTTGCGTGGATCTGTAACTATTTTTGGGTGCCATGATTTAGGGTTTTGCATGTTGTAAAGCCTATAAATAAGGTGTGCTGTAATTTTAATAAGTTGATGTTCATGTTGATGTTGCTAGAAGTGGCTTGGTCATGTAGATGTAAGACGAATTGGTTGCAGGGTTGTTCTTGTGTAAAGCAAGAGAGTAGTATGATGATTGTGTCTTAGGTGTAGACCAAGGTTGGTCATGTAATTCTTTATTCTATGAATGAATATGAAAACGAGAGAACAAGATGCTTAAGGAATGCTGGTTTGTAATGTCCCTTTCCTAATGAGTAATCTAGACGAATTGATGAAGTGGCCTAAGTAATTCCCATGGGCCATAGTCAGGGAATTAATTATTTTTATTAATGTCATCAGAGCGGGAATTAATTAAATATAAGCTGACATTGAGTAAAGTGGGAAAAAGGCGCCTAAGTGACTATTGGGAATATGAAAAGTCACTTAAATTGATTAAAAGGTAAAAAGGTCGCAAAAGAGTCAACTAATAAATAAAAAGGGAAAAAGAGGGCACCCTCTCTCATTCTTTCATTGGCATTTTCTAGTTTCTCATTGAGATAACTCATTGTGGCTTTGGAACTGTTGGGACGAAAACCCTAGGAGAAATTTTCAGGGATTGTCTTTGGTGGTGAGACCATCCACCCTAGTTAGTCATTTGCAGAAGAGATCATTCAGATTTATTCCTTGTGCTTCATTGTTAGTTGAGATATCTTTGGTGGTAGTGTTTTCTTTCAGTGTGGCTAAGTTTTTAGAGGTGGAGGCTAAATTGGTTGCAAAAGGGGGTCGACTAGTTGAAAGAGGATGAGTTTTTCCTTAGAGAAAACGTGGGTTCATTAATATACCCATTTTTTGTGAGTATAGCATATTTTGTGTGTTGGAGGGGCGATTTCTAGTGTGATAACTGAGTTTTATTTACCTGGGAAGCAATATCTCCATGGTGGATCGATTTCCCATTGGTTCTCTGGTTGTTTGAGGCATTGGAAATTATATATATCAGCTGTGGGGAAGTATTTCATGAGTCTGGGAACATTCTAGTGAAGAAGAACCAAGTTTGTTCCCCACAAATCGATTTGGACAACAAATATGAGTATTGCAGTGTATCTGAGCTGCATATCTTTACTTTTGGGTCGATCCTTCAATTGTTATTTCGCTGAGTGAAAGCGCAAAGGATCTCTGTATCAACAACAACCACATCTCCTTTATATCTGGAATGATTGCTATGTAGAAGGCACATATTTTTTTGAGAATATTCAGTGCTACCATGTGGGCGAGTTAGACAGTCCACTACATCTCATCACTCTTGTATTTGAAACAAATTTCCTGTGAGTTATTACCACTGCAATTAATTGTTTATGTTGGAAATAAAAAAATTACAAAATCTCTACTATTTTATATCAGTATATCAATTGTACTCTTCAGTGTTTCCTTTATGCCTATTATTATATGTATCTTTGGAGAAAAGGGATATTTTTGGTCACTTTGAACAACTTATAAAATCTCCCATAACACTCATAAAACTACTACAAGCTACCAACACTATAGATTGAGGGTTTAACAAAAAACTAAAACTACAATGGCTCAAGCATTTGAATGGAAAGTCGATACTCAAACTTACATAGAGAGACAATAGCAAGGGGATAGTGTCCAAATATCACATATGAAATTACAATGGTATCAGAGCAGTGTATCATCCCAGCCTAAGGGTGTTTTCTATTCATGAGGAGAGGGAACAATAGGTATATCACCTACAAAAGTAGAAKACAGTGAGGCGAAGAAGACATATTTAATGAAGAAGGAGAAATAAGGGAGAACTAACCATAGGAGGAACAMGAAKAAGTCATGGGGGATAATAATGAGTTCAKATCTATACAAATCCTAGAAGTATTAGCAAYTGGACAACAACARTTAGCACAATTGTTGACATAGTTAATTGCTAGTAATCAGGTGAATCAGAACCATGGGAGTAATACTGGTGTAGGGGGTTCCAATGTGAACAATGGGAACAATGRTGAGGGAATCCATMTTGAGATTCCCACACCTATCCACACTAGGATTCATGTTCAAGTGGGTGCTAGGACCAATAACAGGACAATCCACATACCCCTTATGCCTCATTTCTTGGGAAACCAACAAACAAAGAATCAAAAGTAGCAAGTTCCAGGTGAAACTTTTCGATATTATTTGAGAGAGTATCAAGCTCTAGGTGATAAGTTTCAGGCATCCATGTCACTACAGGACTTATATGCAATCAAATACATGAAGAAACCAAGGGATCACAACAGGGAGAAACAAAACAAGGATCTAGCACGAAATATGGGAAAGCTATCCATTCCGTTCTTCGATGGGTCTAGTAAGAACACAACTAGAGAATGGATACAAAATCTAGATACATACTTCCAAATCAATCCTATGACAGACGCTGATGTTAGAATATGATGGATGTGATCATTTAGCCATAGACAATATCACTATTTTCACCCAACCATAGGCCGAAGCCACCCCCGAGCACCTTAACCTTGACAAAGAATCATTCCGGAAGCAAAACCTAGGCTAGATAGCCAAACAAGATAGCACACCTCTCTCCAAGGATAACGCACCAAACAAGAGTAACAAGAGATGATCAGAGAGTCCAAACCATAACCAAGAGAGAGTCCAAAACTGAAATCTTCTAGCTGCAGCAACTGCAACGACAACTCTTCTCCAAACTTGAGCTCATACTGGCCAACTATAGTGCGCACAAGTGTTGTTTCTGCAGTTCTAAGAATACTGGCCAGAATGAAGACTGACCTCCTGTATTTATACTAATTATGGTAGACTGCCTGGGATGACTTCTCATTCTGGGTACTAATTCTTTAGTATATAATATTTCCTTTAGCCAACTTCTTCTCTTGGAGGCTAATAACCTAATACAAGTCATTCTCTTGAGAAGACTTGTCTTCTAGGGTTATTAACCAATTAATTAGGGTTTCTTCTGGCTTCCTGGAATATTCTATTCTCGTCAGGTTTACACGTGGAGGTAAATACCTCCCGTATCTACCATAATATCAACAACTGAAGTGACTAAATTCATTACTTTGCACCTTGATGGAGAAGCCCACAAGTGGTGGTACCATGGGTTGGTCACTCTAGGACATGCAACTATCACCTCCTATTTGGATTTGACTCAGAAGTTAATGGAGAGGTTTGATAAGAAGGACCCCGAGCTACATTTCAGGGAGTTGGAACAAATCAAGCAGGAGGGAACACCAGATGCCTACATCACAGAGTTTCAAAGGTTTGTAGTCATTGTGATAGATATCTCTAAGCCAAGATTGGTGATGTTATTTATTGAGGGTCTATATGAACCAATTCATGGTTGGGTGAAGAATTTCAAACCAGAGACATTATAGGATGTTATCGTCAGGACACGGGACATGGAGGGTGCAATTCCAAAGACAAAGACCTTTTCCAAACCATTTATTCCACAGAAAGGCAAATATAAGAAACCTACAATGAAAGAAGGGACATGTAAGGATAGGTTAGATGAGGTGAATCAGAATGAGTTGAGAGAAAATAATCTCTGCTTCAGCTACAAAGAACCTTGGGCACCAAGCCACAGGTGCATGGGAAAAGGAAAGGTTCACTACATAGAGGTGCATTTAGATAGTGATGAGGAGGAAGAGGTTGCACTAGAGAAGTGCAATGAGCAGGGTGAATCTACCGAGGATAATCCTTAGGAGGAGGAAAAGGAGGTGGCTATCACCACTTTATAAGGCACTCCTAGATTCCACACCTTCAGAGTCAGAGGGGTACTATGAGGACATAGCATCACAACTTTGATTGATGGTGGAGTGACCTACAATTCATTGATGCATGTTGGTTAGCCAGGAGACATATGGTTACTGAGGAATTTGATGGGTTCAATGTAGTAGTGGCCAATGGGTATAATGTGTCATGCATGAAGAAGACTCCCAAGTTGGTCGTGACATTGGGAAACTACACCTTGCCCGATGACTTATATGTTATCGATTTGGAAGAATCCAATATAGTTTTGGGATTCCAATGGATTCAAACGTTGGGAGACATCATGTCAAATTATAAAGTGATGACAATGAAATCATTCACGCTAGGAGGTAAACATGTTGTTATGAGAGGCATGTCTAATAATTATGGTTGTTTCAAATAAAAGGATGGAGGCCATTTTCAAGAGAGGAGATATAACATATGAAACCGAGTGTTTCATCACAAATCAGGTAGATGCACAGGGTCAACAACATCATCATGCATATATTCAGGCCTTGTTGAACAAACATGACAAGTTTTTTGGACAAATACCTCTATGGAGACCACCAGACAGAGGCTTTGAACACAGTATAGATTTGGAGGAAGGAGCCAAACCGGTCATAACCACCCCTTACAGGAACCCCAAGAATTTCAAAGATGAAATAGAAAAAACCACCAAGGAGTTGCTTGAGATGGGGCATATCAAACCTAGTTCCAGTCCTTTCGCTTCTTCAGTGGTTTTGGTTAAGAAGAAGGATGGAAATATGAGGATGTGTATTGACTACAGTGACCTGGAAAAAAAGACGATAAAAAATAGGTACCCTATACCGAGGATCAAAGAGCTTCTGGATGAGCTGCATCGAGTAATATACTTTTCAAAGATTGATCTTCGATAAGGTTACCATCAAATCAGGGTCAAAGAAGAAGATATTCACAAAACCTCTTTCAGGTACCATTATGGGCACTATGAGTTCTTGGTTATGCCAATTGGACTAACCAATGCACCTGCTACATTTTAGTCATGCATGAATCACTTATTCAGGAAGCAGTTGCATAAGATTTTTCTAGTGTTTTTTATGATATGTTGATATATAGTAGAACATGGGAGGAACACTTTGAGAACTTAGAGGAGATTTTGAGCATCATGGAGGAGAATTCACTATATGCCAAAGAGTCCAAGTGTGAATTTGACATGACAGAGGTTCTATACTTGGGACACATGGTCAGTCCACAGGGAGTGCAGGTGCACAAGGAGAAGATACAGGCTATATTGGATTGGCCGCCACCCAAAAGTATCACACACCTGCGTGGATTCTTTGGGATTTGCAGTAATTACAAACGATTTGTGAAAGGGTTTTCATAGTTGGCTTCACTGCTCACATACGTCACAAATAAATGAGCATTCATATGGAATGAAGAGGCTCATAAGGAATTTTACCACATGAAGGAAGTGATGAGAAACTACCCAATTTTATCACTTCCTGACTTCACTCAACCCTCCGTGCTTGAGTGTGATGCATCAGGTGAAGGGATAGGAGCAGTTTTTATGCAATAGAGGAATTTGATTTCATACGGGTATGAAGATCTTGGAGAGGGAGAAAAGCTATCCCATCTATGACAAAGAAATGCTCACCATCATGCATGCCTTGGAAAAATTTCGTCAATATTTGGTAGATGGAAAATTCGCGGTTAAAATAGACCAAAACAACTTAGGACACTTCTTGGGGAAAAGGGACTTGAACGAAAGACAACAAAAATGGGTTAGAAAATTATAGGCCTATGATTTTGACATCGAGTATTTCAAAGGGAATAAAAATGTAGTAGTTGATGCTCTTTCCAGGAGGCCATAGATTTGTTCGCTTACAAAGATTTCAGTTGATTGGAAATCCCATATATTGGTGGAATATTCCAAGAAAAAATTTGCTTGTGAGGTGATGGATCACAGTACACAAGATGCCATGTATAAGGTGGTAGATGAAATCATCTACTACAAATATTGTGTATATATAGTTCCTAGATCCAGAGTCTACACTTAAGGAGAAAATCATGGAGGCTATGCACACTACACCATTGGAAGAACATACAAGATTCTTCAAAACCTACAAGAAAGTCAGAGACAGGTTCACTTGGAAGGGCCTCAAAGATGATGTGCTTAATCACATTGGAGAGTGTGTGGCTTGTCAGCAAAACAAGTCAGAGAAGACCCATTCTACAGGATTATTGTAGTTGTTTCCCATTCTGTAGCAAAAATGGGAGAGTATATCGATGGAATTTATCACAGAGTTTTCTTAGGTCCAAGGAAGAGATTGTATCTATGTAGTGGTCGATCAATTTACCAAATTTGCACACTTATTTTTAATATCCTAATACTATAAGGCAACACAGGTAGCAGAGATATTCTTCAGAGAGGTATTAAGACTTCATGGGCTGCCAAAATACATTGTCAGTGACAGGGACAACAAGTTCCTCGGTGCTTTTTGGTAGGAGTTTTTCATATTGGCAGGCACATAGTTGACCCCCAACACTAGTTACCACCCTCAGACTAACGACCGAATAGATATTGTGAACATATGTCTTGAGGGATATTTATGTAACTATGTGTCAGGGAAACATAAAGCATGGATGAAGTGGTTGTACTTGGGTGAGCATTGTTACAACACCACTCATCACATGTCCATTGGCATGGCACCATTCTGAGAATTGTATGTGTACGATGATCCTTCCTTTGTTGACTTGGAATTTGGGGACAACAAGGCTCCCAAATCCAAGGATTGGATCCAAGAGAGCCATGACATACTCAGGGCTCTCAAGGACAACCTACATATGACCCAAAATCAATAGAATTTATATGCAGACATACATAGGGTCGAGCGCACTTTTGAGGTGGGAGACTTAGTTTTCTTGAGGTTACAACCATAGATACAATCTTCATTGAATAAGAGTGGAGAAAAAAATCTTTATTGATGTTTCTATGGGCCTTACAAGGTGGTTCAGAGAGTTGGCGAAGTGGTTTATGAAATGTAATTGCCGGAGGGAAGAAAAATCCATAATGTGCTCCACGTCTCATGTCTCAAAAAGGCATTAGGGAAATCGACATAACTACCTCTAGCGGATGAGGAGGGGAAATTAGTATTGGTTCTTGAGGAGGTATTGGAGGTCCAAGAGAGGAGACTACATAATAGGGTGATTTGGGAATACCTCATCAGATCTCGGGACATACCAGCAAAGGATGCCACGTGGGAGAGTGATCAGATCTTTCAACATCCAAACCTGCAGTTTCTTGAGGACTAACAATCTTGGGAAGGGAGGACTATAATTCCTCTTTCCTAACGAGTCATCTAGATGAATTGACAAAGTGGCCTAATTAATTCCCATGGGCCATAGTCAGGGAATTAAAAGGGAGTTAATTATTTTTATTAATGTCATAGGCGAGAATTAATTAAATATAAGGTGACATTGAGTAAAGGGGGCAAAAGGCGCCTAAGTGAGTATTGAGAATACAAAAAGTCACTTAAATTGATTAAAAAGTAAAAAGGTCGCAAAAGAGTCAACTAATGAATAAAAAGGGAAAAAGAGGGTGCCCTCTTTCATTCTTGCATTGACATTTTCTAATTTCTCATTGAAAAAGTTCATTGTGGTTTTGGAACTCTTGGTATGGAAACCCTAGGATAATTTCAGAGATTGGCTTCGGTGGTGAGACCATCCACTCTAGTTAGTCATTTGCAGAAGATATCATTCAAATTTCTTCATTGTTAGTTGAGATATCTTTGGTGGAAGTGTATTCTTTCAGTGTGGCTGAAGTTTTAGAGGTGGCAGCTAAGTTGGTTGCAAAAGGGGGTCAACTAGTTGAAATAGGTCGAGTTTTTCCTTAGAGAAAACGTGGGTTCCTTAATATACCCATTTTGTGTGAGTTGGGCATATTCTGTGTTGGAGGGATGATTTCTAGTGTGAGAATTGATTTTTATTTACCTGAGCAACAATATCTCCATGGTGGCTCAATTTCCCATTGGTTCTCTGGCTGTTTGAGGCATTGGAAATTATATATATCAACTATGGGGAAGTCTTTCATGAGTCTGGGTACATTCCAGTGAAGAAGAACCAAGTTTGTTCCCCCCCCAATCGAGTTGGAAAATAGATTTGAGTATTCCAGCATATATGAGTTGCATATCTTTACTCATGGGTCGATTCTTCAATTGTTGTATGGCTGAGTGAAAGCGCATAGGATCTATGTATCAACAATGACCACATCTCCTTTATATCTAGAATGATTTCTATGTAGAAAGCACAAATGTTTTTGAGAATATTCAGTGCAACCAAGTGGGCAAGTTAGATATTCCACTACAACTCATCACTCTTGTATTTGCAATTTTTTTTCTGTGAGTTATTACAACTACAATTAGTTGTTTATTTTGGAAATAAAAAAATAACAAAATCTCTGCTATTTTATATCAATATATCAATTGTATTTTTCAGTGTTTCCTTTATGCTTTCTATTATATGTTTCTTTGGATAAAAGGGATATTTATAGGTACTTTGAACAACGTATAAAACGTCCCATAACACTCATAAAACTACTACAAGCTACCAACACTATAAATTGAGGGTTTGACAACAAACTAAAACTACTACAAGCTACCAACACTATAGATTGAGGGTTTGACAACAAACTAAAACTACTACAAGCTACCAACACTATAGATTGAGGGTTTGACAACAAACTAAAACTACAGTGGCCCAAGCATTTGAATGTAGAGTCGATACTCAAACTTACATATAGAGACAACAACAATGGGATAATATCCAAATAACACATAAGACATTACATGGTTTTCTTGGTTGAGGGTTTCCAAGGTAAAATCTTTGTGTAGTGTGTGTATTTGTCATTTATTTTATTCTTATATATGTCTTCTCTTCTTGGTTGGTTTAGTGTGAGAATAATTTTTCTCTATAAAATGTCCCATGAGAGATAAAACTTGTTGGCATATATTTGACATATTTTCTCTTGGGATGCCTAATGTTTTGGGTTGAAGTGATATGATATATTTTTCCTTGTTTTTTGTTGCAAATTTAATATTTTGGAATAGCCATAAAGCTAAAGTTCATAGAGACTAAATTTGGGAAACCTCCTTATGAGGTAAAATTTCTAAATTTGCAATAAAGGTTGTAGAACAAAAATTTCTACATTGTATTAGAGCCATCTTTTTGAATTTTCTCTTTTGGTGAAGAGTGAGTTGGTATTCAATTGTATTGTACTTGGGAGTGATGCTTAACCTTGTTGGGGTTGTTGGGTGTGAAACCTTAGTTCACTTGCGAGAAGCAATTGAACCCTTGAAGGGTTGTTCTACTCATTTGTTATTGATTTTTTCCTTAAGGCATGTTTTAGATTTGCAGGTTGATGACTCTCGATATTATAGAATGTAACAAGTTATATGGTGCTTCTAATTTCACGCCTTGGACTCTCACATTGCAAATGGTTGTGGAGGAACCTAAAATTTGGGAGCATGTTGAGAAAGTAATAGTTACCCCTACCGATTAGATGAAGTTAGTGACCCATAACAAGAAGGATACCAAGGAAAAGTGAATAATTCTTGATTCAATGAAGAATCGCTTTATCCCTCACATTGTAGAGAATAAGACTGGTAAGGATATGTTTGATACTTTAGTTGGTGTATTTCAAAGTACTTATGTTTCTTGACGGATGCTTTTAAGGAACATGCTTTCTACAATCTACATGAATAGCACAAAAATGATAGTGAGCAACCTTACCAACATTAAAGAGTTGAAGGATCAACTGGATACCATAGGGACAAATGTGGAAGATAAGGATTTGTTGTCCATTTCCTTGAATGGGCTTAATCCATCTTTGATGGATTTTATCTAAGGAGTTTTTTCCCGTGAGAAATTTTCAGATTTTTCATAGATTTGGTCCGATAACCTTGTGCAAGAAGAGATCACGTTAGAGACTTGATTCGTGCAACAAAAGGAAGTAGAAGAAGTATCACTTGTCAAGATGATTAAAAAGTGAAACGCGAAAGGGAACAATAAAGGTAAGAAGGGAAATTTAAATCCAGGAAAGAAAGACTTGAGTAAGGTGAAATGTTTTAGGTGTCACTAGATGGGGCATTATGCTAGCCAATGTTTGAAGAAGGAAGGGGAAGACCAAATAGGTTCCAATAGGTGCTATAGAAGAATTAGATGTCAAGGGATCATCCTATTTTAAGACCACCTTCTCCATGAGATCTTGTTGTCTTCTAACATTATGTCAAGTGTTGGATGGTATGTGGATAGTGGGTATTTAAGAGATATTACTTACGACGAGAAACTCTTCAGTGATTTTCAAGACCAAGAGGGAGGTTTGTGTGTGGAGTTGGGTGATGATTCTACATATCCCGTGGAAGGAATTGGCTCAATTTTCTTTTGGATTCCATCAGGTGATGTTATTGAGTTGAACAACATTTTGTTTAATCTTGGGTTGAAGAAAAATATTATTTCAGTTTTAGGTTTGAAAGATAATCAATGTAGAGTTGCATTTGAGGGACAACAGTGCACTATCAATGTTTGTAGTCTAGCTAGTTTGAATACTTGAGCTAGATGTGTGAGAGTTGGTGTCCTTTACAGGGTTCTTGTTGATCCTATGGTACTCATACATTCTAGTGGGATGTTAGATAAGCCTTTTAGTTTTGATAATTCCTATGAGAAGAAGGAATGGTGGGAGGCCATGACAGAGGACTATAACTCCATTTTATAGAATGGTTTTTAGGATATTATACTGAGACCCATAGGGAGATTAATGATTAATTTCATGTGGTTGTACAAAGTCAAACATGCGACTCATGGAAGTATTGAAAAATGAAAGGCAAGGTTTCTAGCAAGAGGGAGTTGATTATGATGAGATATTTTCCCTAGTTATTAGGTATACTTTTATCAGTACCATTCTTGTCTCTGTATAATTTTTTGGATAGTGTTTGTATCAAATGGATGTGAAGAAAGTGTTCTTGAATGATGTAATTGAATAACAAGTGTACATCAATACATATTGAGGATTTGAGGTGTATGGGMACGATACCCATGTTTTCCTATTGAAGAAATCCCTTTATCGGTTAAAGCAKGCAACATGAGCTTGGTATTCAAGGATTAATGAGTTCTTATTGAACTTGGGGTTTTCCAAGTCTAGTGTTGATCTGCATATTTATTATTTGTATCAAATYTGTTTTGGTTGTGTTGGTTCTATATATGGATGATTTTATCATTATAAGGAGTTYAAAGAAGCTCATTGTGTAGTGCAAGCAGAAGTTGTCAAGTGAATTTGACATGAATAATATTGGTCTACTACATTGTTTTTTAGAATTGGAGGTTTGATAAGCCACGTGAGTGATCTTATTCGGACAAGGGAAGTATTCTCTCGAGATGTTCTAGATGCAAGGTTGAAAACCCTTAGCTACACACGTGACATAGAGTTTGAAGCTTTATGTTGATTTGGTTGACCCTACTACATATAGACAATTGATTAGATCCTTGATGTAGCTTGTGAATACCAATCTAGATATTTTCTATGCTCTGAACACAATAAGTCAATTTATGGTTGTTTTGTGGGATATAAATTGGGTGGTTGCATAGGCCATTATGCCATCATGTATATATGAGATGGAAAACTATTACTCCATGGATTTTGTGACTTAGACTAAGCTAGAGGTGTTGATTCTCAGAAGATCACTTATAGATTTTGTTTCATCTTCGGGACATGGTTGATACAATGGTTTAGTAGGAAGCATGACGTAATTTCACTTAGTTCTATAGAGGTGGAGTATATAGCAACATGCTCAATGAGTTGTGAGTAGTATGGATTCACAAATTGGAGGTTGAGCTTGGAGATATGTAGATGGATCCCATAGTTGTGTATTGAGACAATCAAAGTTGTATCAAACTATTTAAGAACCATGTGTTTCATGAATGATCCAAGCATATTGACATCTATTACCATTTTTTGAGAGACATGGTACAAAAGGGTGTTGTAGCCCTTGATTATATTCTTATAGAGTTATAGGTAGTAGACATTTTGACAAATCCCTTAACCAAAGGGAGGTTTGAGATGCTGAGGGAGAACATTGATGGTTATGAAAACACTTTCCTTGTAAACAAGAAGTGTTAGCTTTCAATATTACTCCAAAAGTGCTTACGCCATGTTTAAGAGTGCTTCATGTGATGTGGGATGCATTGTGTATGGATGACCCTCTGATGTGTTGTCACAAGCATACACACGTGAAATTGACTTTCTATTTGATTGTTGGATCTTGTATGGATGTTTATATGGAATTATTCCTTGGAGCATTGGAGACCTTGACAACTTGGTGACTTTATCATGATGGCCACATGGAGGTTGAGTTGTTGGCTTGGAGGATTCCTTGATTTGAAGGAGGAGTCTTGGGAATTCTAGAGGATCACATTAAGTCATAGATGGCATAGGCACACTTGGTTTCTTACTTGAAGGATTTTACTTTACTTGAGAAAATTTTGGTTGAGGGAGTGATCATGTAGGTGTGGTGGACCCAATGGAGCACAATTGTTTTGGAGGAGAATTAGAGCCTTGGAGGCTTGTAGAGGAGGAGCATTCATATCTTGGAGCCTTGCTTTTTTATGACATCACCTT
The DNA here is from genome assembly GCA_010110895.2 of Picea sitchensis. Classification (NCBI taxonomy): domain Eukaryota; kingdom Viridiplantae; phylum Streptophyta; class Pinopsida; order Pinales; family Pinaceae; genus Picea; species Picea sitchensis. Next base: position 32,078 of record SNQJ01S0158849.1, read on the forward strand.
GGAGTTTGACATGTGTCCTTTTGAATGCAATGCTTCACATATGTGGAACTACTTGTTAGAAATAGTTTGTACCAATGTTATTAGAACCGAAAACTGTACCAGACTGGTTGACCCCAAAAATGTGAAACTAGACCGAACCAGAAAAAACCCGGAAAAAAACTGGTCAACCAAAACTACACAAAATATTCAAAAATTGAAAAAAACATATATATTCATGTGCATTCATATGAATACAAACCATTTATACAAAAATATGCAACTTTTCTCATTTATATAGCAAGTAAGAGTGCATATAACCAAAATAGCACCGAGTGCAATCCATCTATGAACCAAAATACGTAAACAACAAGACTTTAAATGGTCTCTAGAGTTCAACAAATTCTTGTTATAACAAATAACTACATATAATCAAGATCATTACTTATATTAGGATCCCCATCATAATTGTCACCCTCTAAGGCTTTAAAATAAGATAGAAAAATATTTACATGCCTAATAAGTGATTTTACTTGAGTGAAGGGTACATTTTTACTAGGGTCATGACAAAATAGTTCAACAATCAATGTCACCAACATCAAGGTACATAGAGGGATTGGTGATCTTGATTAAATATGAGTTCCATACCCTCATACATGATATAATCCAATGGACACATTGCAATCTTGCCAACCTTGAAATGTTGAAAATTGTTAAGTCTACTGAATTTTGAATGGGACCTAAAATTCTATTTTCTCCATATGAAGTCCAATGAGGTTGGAACCACTCTCAAAAATCTTGAAACAATTAATGGTAATGTTAAAAATTTAAGTAAAACGATGAAAATGAAAGATAAAGGAGAATTCCACTTTTACTAAGAATTTAATATTACCATTATCCTAGGGTTAGGTAATAGGCCCCGGGGGTTTCATTAAACAATTTTTTTTTCTAAAAAACATTGAAATTTGTGGGACTAGATGCACCGTACAAATGCCATACAGAATCGATAGGCTAGTTCTATATGAAAAGCAGTTGCTTCATGTACGAAACTGACTAGTTCGGTACGAAACTAACCGAAAATTGTTTTGATGCTCCGATCAGACCATTTTTCTCTGCCAACGAGTTCAACTAGCTAGTTTTGCTAGACCAATCCGGTTTTAATAACACTGGTTTGTACGGGTTTAGACCCACTTTATATTGTTGGAATCCATTACTTCTCGTATACATAGAGGAAGGAAAAATTCCTTTCACTCACTATTCATTCACCATTTTGTGTTAGAGATGTGACGAGAGTAGTGCACTAGTCTCTCTCTCTCTCTCTCTCTCTCTCTCTTGTGTAATATTCATTATGTCATCTCTATTTGTATTGAGCGTTAGGGTTCTTGGATAATTTTAAGGTTGTTCTAGGCTCATGGTTCCACCCTAACACTACAAGAGAACACCTTCTAGTGGAGGTTTTTATGGAACCTCAAAAAATTTGKTCCTTCTTTGTTTATAGCGGAGGTGGGGGACTGGAGGTTTTTGCRGAGGTTTTTTTACTGGTTCTCCTTTAAGGAATATACACACCGGTGTGCAATTAAAACATAATGCACCAGTKCTTAAATGTTCAAACRAATTGTCACTGGTTATAGTGGACGTTGTTAGCAGAGGCATGCGATTGAAGGTTTTTGCAGATGTTTTTTTACCGGTGTGAATTTAAGGTACATACCCACTGGTGCGCACCTAAAACATATTGCATTGGTTATTAAATGTTTAAACACACCGTCACTGGTTATAGTGGAGGTTGTTAGTGAAGGTGGGAAATCAAAGGCTTTTGTAGAGGTTTTTTACCAATGTGCCTTTATGGTACCTACACACTGGTGCACACATATACAATAACGCACCAATGCTTAAATGTTCAAAAGCATCTTCATATGTTATAATAAAAATAACAAGAACCGATCAAAGTGCACCAGTTTTGTTGAACATTACGCCTCAGTGCGCATCACTATTGTTAGGCGCACCACGGTAGGGTAAATAAAAAAAATTACAAAACCAATTTTCATTGTTTTTTTTTTAAGTAAAAAAGAGAGGTAGATCCTATTATATTAGCTGCCAAAATATACAGATGTGCTTGGGTTGCCAGCTGTGCCGCCGAATTAACGAAAATTGACACAACTGGCAACCTATGGTATCCATGTGAAAAAAGGGGGGTCCACCATCTGTCCCGCCCGTAGGAAACCAATCCAGATGGAAACCCAGAGTCTGAACATGCACCAAAGGTATGGAAAATAAAACATGTTTAAACCATAATAGTTCCAGAGCCATAGCTCTAACCAAAACTATAATTCTAACCAAAAACATGACCAAAATAAGTTACCCAGTGGCCTCTGAGGTGGCCATGTCGACATCTTCTTCCTGCGTTCCTGCCCTAACTGGCAGCATGAAATGTTGTGCACATGTCGAGCATCTCTGCCTTGTTGGCACGTTGGAGTAGGCGTCATATAACATATCGATGCGTTGGCTGATGAGGATGGCAGGGTGGACTTGGTCTGCCACCTGGCTCCTCAAGTCGAACATCAACTCTAGGTGGAAGAATGGTGGTTGGACACGCCACGGTTCCTGCATGGTAATATGGGAGGTGGCGCAGGGTCGTGCCACCCTCCCACAACTTGCCACCCTCCCTTGAATTAACACCTGATCTGGTATCCTCGGCCTCGCCTGTCGCTTGCCCACTCTTCTACTCCATGGTTGCTTCTAGACCCCGTGATCCTACCTGTTCCTCATTAACACTTTCGTTGTCAATGACCGATATGTGTTCGGCTGCGGGTGCAGCCTCTTGAGAATCCAGCTCCTCTGGAATATCCTCTTCGATGTAGCAGGTGGGAAACTCCTCTAGCTGGGATTCCCCACTTTTGCGTTCTTGCTGCTCCCCAATGGAATCCATTGTGGTCTCCCCCAGGAGGCTGCTTGGAGGCTGCCAATGATCAAGTACAGTAAAGAGGAGATGTTCTGGAGGAGCCTGAATTGGTTCTTCCGGAAATANGGATTCCCCACTTTTGCGTTCTTGCTGCTCCCCAATGGAATCCATTGTGGTCTCCCCCAGGAGGCTGCTTGGAGGCTGCCAATGATCAAGTACAGTAAAGAGGAGATGTTCTGGAGGAGCCTGAATTGGTTCTTCCGGAAATACCTCCTCCACATATGCCATGGGAGGTGTCCTGAGTCTTCATGCCCTGCGTACGAGTTGTGTTCGGGCCATAGACAACGCGTGTTTGATTTGCTTTTGTCTCTTCTAATGTGCAACAAAGGTATACCAGGTGAAGCCACGATGTGGCTTCCCTCTTTCTCTTGGCATGGAGATGTGAAATTATATGGATAAAATGACGGTGGTGTTCCTGTATTTGCACCAGAACTCAATGTAGTCTGGCTGGTGCGGGCCAAGATCGAAATGGGTGAGGCCATAGCAAATCTTGTTGATATCCGGGAGGATGGACGGGACATGATCCTCCATTAAAACTCCCTCCTTAACTGTCTGTGCATCCAGAATACTCACACGAGGGAGAAGTCCCATGGCGTGAGGCTGGTTGTTGGGGCTTGCTCCCATCCTTAATGGTGAGGGGATGGCAGCCGACTAGCCTTATTTATGGTCAGGATAGGATCTAGTCCGTGTGGCCTTGTTGCGCAACATGTCACCCCATATGGGGTAACCAATTTTCATTGTTACACTTCATCCCATGCTTCTAAACTCTCAAGCAAGAATCAGTGCTCACCCTCCTTCCAAACACGCCCTGTTTTCGATTCTCTACAACGAATTGGATATCTCCATTGGTAGATTCCACACATTTCCAAATTTTGAAAATCACCACGAATTTAATTTCCTCTCATTGGTGAAACCATGCCTCATTGGGACATAATACTCTAGGTAAATTGTTTATTACCTTCCTATTTTCCTTTTCATCCAATTAAAATTTGAATTTGTCTTGAAATTTGGCATTTTTTTCAATTTGTTTTTCCAATTCCATGTAGTGCACCTGAATGCTTTGGCTCACCTCGAGGTGGTGCGTCCTGTATTAAATTTATAGAAAGCACCATCATCGATGCGCCTAATATAAACATATGCACCAACATCGTTGAAGGAAGAGAACCTCCATAAATATAAATAACAAAGTAGTGCGTCCTTTTAGACACCCTGGGATCGACATGTACTTAGTTTCTCCCTACATAAAAATGTTCCATTTAATTAATCACACCGGTAACTTTATGTTCCATAAAATTTAACATAGCGGTGCAACCATTTTAACCAAATGCACCAATGTTGTTTACAACACCACACCGAGATAGATATTGACCAAGTTGGCATAGCAGAGAGTCTCATTGGACGCCCCGTGGCTGATGCTCTATGCTTCAGAAAATACCGTAGAACAAAATGTTGGTGCTCCAATATCACGCTAGAACCGGTGCATTAGCAGTAATACATCGTACCACTTAAGTTTTGATAAAACAATTTAACCTAGTGGTGCCCATAGGTCCAAAAAACACATCAATGATGTAAAAAGCACATCGGGTGAAAATTTCACAAATTATAAGCGCAATGTGTCTTATAGTAAGCACCGATAAGATCCTTGGCAGTGCACTAATTAAGATAAATGCATAGATGTGTTCTATTAATCGAACGCACCACCCACTTTTATGTGTTGTGTGCTACAAGATAGAGAGAAAAATACATAATAATTTACAACACATTGGTGTTGTGTGCTACAACATAGCGAGAAAAATACATACTAATTTACCATAGCGGTTCATTTTATGGGACACCTCGTTACTGTTACATTATTATACGAACACACTTGTGACAATGCAGACAAAGATAAAAAATGGAGCGTTGGTTTGTTAAATTCACCACAACGTACTATTGTTGTTAACGATGTTGCACTGGGACAAATATTTAAAAAATTATCATAACGATGCATCTTTTAAAACACACTCATTACCGGTGCATCATAAAATGCAACACACTGTTAAAACGAATTCGGTGCTCCAAGGAACATAGAGTACCCATGTTTTTCATATAACAAAGTGCACCGCTTGGTTTAACAATTAAAAATTATGTTAAGATGGTGCATTCTGTAGAACCAATTGCATCGTGTTACACAATTCATATGTAAAATGGTGTTGTGGTGCGTTTTGTATGACAACCCGTAACCAATGCGCTATATAACAAAACACACTGCTATAGATAATGGTACTCTACTAACATTGACACACCGATGCATTAAATTTAACACATTGTTGTTGATTTTCTTTCAACCCTAGCTATGCTTTGATACCATGTTGAAATTCTTACTCCAACACCTAGGTWCTTTGTTTTCCAGTGATTTCCTTACTGCAATCTGATTAGAAGATAAAAAAAMAAATAATACACTACTGAAATATTCAACTCAATATCATGCAGCGGAAGCATAAACTAGAAACCAAATCAAGTAYGCATGAACACCAGTATTTTGGGTAGATACCTCGGGAAAAATGCTAGAGGTAAAACTAGTGCTGAGAATTATTTTGTTATGCTAAAATGAGGGCTCCCATAATAGGGATAATGGCCCATTGAGAGAAATACAAGTACATACTAACCTGGAAAGGTTTGACATGTTGTACGACCAGTTTTGGAACACTTTTCAAGGTATCCACAACTTTCCCTTCTGTGACTCGTGGATATCAACGACTATCTCCACTATGACCCACATATGTCCATGACTGTCTCCATTGTGACCCATATATGTGTATAGAAAATCTGTATGGAAAGATCTGTACAATCCAACACTCTCCCATGGTTTCCTTCGACTGAAATCCACCTATGTATGCCTATGTTCTCTCTTCTCCTTGACTTGTATGATCTCTAGGTGAAAGCCCTTCTTCACCTATCCAAGATCTTGAACCACAAGCCTTCGTGATCCAATACTCTGTGTGCCGACTCTCTCAACACAACTCCTGTCAAATGTCTTTTCCTTCACCCTAGCCTTGTTTTTATAATCACGAGTTACAATCTATTTCTAATCTCAAAAGTGCTCTACGGTTGGGATTACTTCTCATGCTCACTTGAGTTTTAGATTACATGTTGCACGCTAAGTAATTTTAGCATGTTTCTTAAATAACTCAATTAACTAATTACATAATTAATTAATAAAAGCAATTTACTTTAATAATTCCTTTAATTAAAGTAAATTCAAGAGTAGAAGGCTTTGGACGATTTCCACATGTCGAGACACATAGACCTGTGAAGAAATACATGTATGATTCTACCACTAACATCAACACTCGCTCTTAGTGAGGAAGTTATTCTGCACCACTCCAAGTATATCTATGGAGAATACAAACTTCCCTTTCTCCAAGTGGTTGGTTAGAATATCTGCAACCTGCTCACATGTGGAAATATATTGAAGCTTCATTGCTCCTTTTTGGATCTTATCCCAAATGAAGTGATATATGATCTCAAAATGATTGGACTTGTCATAAAATATTGGATTCTCATAGAGTTTGATACAACTCTGATTATCATAGTGTTACCACTCCAAGAGTCACTCTAGGTTGTAGGTTGAGTGAGCTTGTTAACTTAATCAAATGCTCAATGAAATGTATGAAAATGGATCAGAAAATGAATAACTCATTCAATAAATCCCTCACTCAAGACACACTTGAATACATCCAGACAAATAGGGCCCTCAAGAGTACTGATCATATGGTTTAAAGGACTGATATGGATGAAGAATGCATATCATACCAACAAGCTCATATACATTAAAAATACATATGAAAGGCTGATTATAACAAGGGAAAAACACTTGTGATCTTGTCTATCAATGCAATGACAAAAAACTTTATCAATCATTGAATAAACATGTAATAAATGTAATAAAAATTCATACACAGGTAGAAAATAGAAAATAAAATGAAAGTCTGAACATATACAGTGACAAAAGCTTATACTCCAATATGTATTCAAAGTGTCTTTTACATAAGAGTTCTCTCAAATCCTCCAAATTGAACCCTCTTCGGTTCATCCCTTTGGTTCTCTTTATAGAGATATTACATGCTCATCTAGATCGAAAATAAATGGATCTTATAACCTCTTTACCTATCTTTAGATATCCAATTCAAATTCAACTTTATGGTGTGGATGGAAAATACAAACTGTCAAATTTCTGGAAAATGCTGCTCAAATATTCACCGATATCTCCCAAATCCAAACATATTTTGGAAAATTGAGAGAGGTTGTTTAAGATGAGATATTTCTTGTGAAAAAACTCTCTCACTTTCCAAAATACCTTTCCATCTCATCATAATCTATCTCAAAAAAATATGACTAAAATAGGAAAATACATATTTCAAAATCTAGTCATATCCCTACATTCTAGGATTTGATCCCTAGAATGTTTCCATTGATGAAATGAAGTACCACCTACACCCATGGATGATATTTGATGAGGTATTTGAAGAATAGTCATCATTTTCCCCTAAAAATACTCCAGCCAAGTCGAATTTGGACTTTTTGACCAAAATGTTTGGAAAATTTGCAGCGCGCTTAGTGTAAAATCGTTGGTTTGCGTTGCAAACTGCTAAATACTCTGTTTTGTTCCTTTTAAGAATATATGCATGCTAGGAAGTGTTTCAAAGGTTGGAAAGTGATTAAATAATATCTTATAATTATATTAATGATATTCCAACTGAAAGAATCACCTTTTAGGCCACTTTGGTAAAGAAAACTTAAAAGCTTAATACAATTAAAGTTTGCCAAAATTGACTTCTTTTGCTTGAAATTTGTGAGTTGATGATGTAGATGATAGTGCACACTTGAAACATTAATCATTATTGATTGATAACCTTCTTTCATCCTTACAATCTTCATAAGGCAACAATTCATACATCCTAGCATGATAAACATTAAGTAATCAAAACTAGTCTTGATTCCAACTCTATGAAGTTGACATGATATATTTGCATCTTGAAGGAGAGGTGAATATCTTCAGGTTGTAGTCCACATATGGCCCATAAGAAACTCCATGTATTCTAAAAAAGTGATTTTGGTTTTACCCAAACTTTTAATGCCAACACACAGGCAAGTTTGCAGCGCATAATATAGGAAAATGCAACACTGCGCTGCAAACTTCCTGTAGCATGCATTCGTTAGCTTAATGCTTCTTGATCCACCTTGGAAGAGTTCTGAAGGTTGTATATTGTGCCATGAGCACCATATCACATAATAAAACATAAAACACCCTGAATAAATCTGAATCTCACCATCAAATCTTACTTATGCCTCTGCAAAATTTTAGGGTTCACCATTACACATGAAGCTCAAGTGCATTGGAAAAGAACAAATCCTATTGAAAATGATACAAGAATTGTCAATTATTTGTAAACCATGATGAAAAACCCTTCACTACATCTGATACAGACATGCTTAGTCTCCTTTGTTGATCAATCAAGCATTACTATAACCAAAACAGAGTATGAAGAGTATATGGAAAATTGTGAACTAATTTGCTTTGTTAGTATCATTCATTATAAAAGCATACTCCTGCAAGTACTTTGAGCATGTGAACTTATGAAATCAATCCAAAACACTCTCTTTAACACTGCTGAAGCCAAAATTATCACTGTGATGAGCAAGAAGACAAAATACCTGAGCATGCTTTTGGCTAAGTCCAAGTCTTCATTCAACATTCTGAGATTTGATTTGAGAAGGAGGTTTTGCTTATACATGTTTTTTAATTGCAACCCCTGAACCTTCTTATTTATAATGCAACCCATTACAATCTGGTAATCATGGCTCAGACAGTTAAACTAGGTGTTTGCAACGTACTGAATGGGAAAAACACCGATGGCGCTACAAACTGACTGTCTCTTGGATTTAGTGAAGCTTACATATCATGATGACTCAACGAGTGTGGAGAATGGGTGATTTGAATGTACATACCATAATGAACAAATGGGACCCACTTGATGGCTTAGGATATGAAGTTTAGCCAAATTTTTAGAGGAAATCAAGAAGGATTTTTTTTTTTTGCCTTTTATAGCACTTAATCACCTATTAAGACCAAGAAAACATGAAAAAAATTATGACTAAAAAATTTGAAAGAAAACTGAAATGGAACATTTCAGGAGCTAACACACAGTATATCACCATAAGCTCCAACTCTGACCAAATAAACCTGTAAGCAATTTGCAAAGCAAAATGACTTCACAACTAGCCATACTCGTTGCCATATACTCCGCCTCTATTGAACTGAGTGATACAAAAGTCTGCTTCCTGCCGAACCAAGTAATCATCGTTGATCCAAAGTTGAAGCAACACCCAGAGGTGCTCTTTTTGTTTACCGCACTTCCTTCCCAATCTGAGTCTCTATATCCCTACAATTCTACTCCATCTCCTCCAAGATATCTCAATCCATACTCCACTGTACCTCTCAAGTACATGAGCACATGATTTTCTGTGATCCAATGCCCCTACTTTGGATCTACCATGAACTGACTCAAGGTGTTCAAAACAAAACAAATATATGTTCTGGTGTTGACCAAATACATCAAGGACCCTACTAGCTACCTGTATATCTTGGGATCCACCTATTATCTCCCAAAATGAATCAACCAATTTGTTCCATTTTGTAGGTGATAGCATGGTCATAAGATAGAGTTCTATATAAATTTTTAGAATTTAGAAGTGTCAAAACATAGGATTTAATATTTTATCCTAGAAATAAATCGATCCTCAAAAGGTCTTTTCAAAAATTTAAGAAAAAACCTTTCAACAACTAACATTTGTTTTGAAGTTGAAGTTAGCTGGT
>SNQJ01S0158851.1:0-34170 GCA_010110895.2 Picea sitchensis
ATTAGCGACCCCTGGGTATTTAGAGTTTTAGAATTTCATGAAGTATAACACCATGAAAAGATTTGAAGCCCAAAGCAAGATGAGTCATTGATCTTGAAGGGAACACGTGGCCTTTGATCCAAGTGTTCACGAAAATAAGCTTCGGGAGTTTTGATAGTAGGAAGTGTGTAAAAAATCTAAAGGGTCGAAGCCTGAAGTCTCGAAGTGAGTCTGGACCATCTGTCAGCAGGGACACGTGGCAGGAAATCTCTCACTTCGGGAATTTTCCTCCGAGAAGCTCATCATGTTTCACATTCAAAAGTGTCGAAGTCCTGAAGGCGAGAAGTCTAGAAGTAGATCTCGACCATCCAAATCCTGACTGCCACACGTCATCACATCTGTCTCTCTGGGAGTTTTACTTCAGCAGTTTTGAAAGAGAAAATTTCCAAGTTCCCGAAGAGTTGAAGTCCTAAAGACCTAAAGCGTCGAAGTCTCAAAGTGTCGAAGCATGTGGAACTATCATTACATAGACAAACGATGCCATATATAGAGCTCTAGAGGAAGCGAAGGGGAAAAAGTGAGATTTCAGTTTTGATTTTCCCAGAGCCCAGAGACCCGAAGGGATCTTAGTTGTTGATCCAGGAGACACGCGGTGCCATATATAGAGCTCCGGGTAAAATCCCATGGAAGAGGATGAGGTTTGAGATTTGATTTTTCTCAGAGCCCGAAGACCCGAACGGATCTTAGCCATTGATCCAAGAGCCACGTGTTTCCATATCCTTAACTCTGAGTAAAAGCACATGGAAGAGGATTAGGTTTGAGTTTTAGTTTTCCCGAAGCCCAAAGACCCGAAGGATATCTCAACCGTCAATTTAATAGGATACGTGGTAGTCATTAGTATGGAAATCTGATGCACTCGTCGGTCATGACACCTGTAACCTATTCGGCAATGACACATGGCACTCAGTCCAGGAAGTTGAGGAAATATCATTCACTTCTTTCTTAGTGACACATGTCACTTTTCTTTCATGACACATCAACACGGTGATGTCAAACCACCATGTTTGATCATCCTCCGGGAGGTATTATTGTTCAACGTCAAAAGTAAAATCCCCCCAGGGCACAGTTTGGCAGATTCTAAATATGGCGGGTAGTTAATCTTGGCGATGGCGCCAAATCTGGCAAGTGTGCCCAGATCACAGATATCATTCATATCTACGACCACGGTCTATTGTGGAGGCGCAACATACTCGTACGATAATTTTCTTGAGTGGTCCCACAATTGAAACCATGGTAAGGAAAAAGTGCTACGTGGTGAAAGATGGTGGGTTGCGGGCCCAAAAGTGGTCTGAACCTAAACCACCTTGGAGCGGCTCTACAATCACATGTTTATATGGCATCCCGTTGGAGAGAAGCACATGGCTACCCCCTGAGCATTAAGTCTCGTTTAGTCTTCGAGGAAAAATAAGTAAATGAAAGGTAGGTTTGGTGGTTGAAACCTCGGCTCACCCCATAAATGGAAGGTATGGAAAGTTCATCTGTGGGGAATAAACCATCAGCCCATGGTACCCCTGCAAGAAAATTTCCCTGTAGACACATGCTGATATGAGCTCACGTCTGACATAGGAGTACACATTCGGTCTGATAGAAGAACATGCCAACACAAATCTTTGATTGTAGTTGCCAAGTCACACACTTGGTGGTGGCAAATTGTTCTAAGTATAAATAGATAGTTTTGATATTTTGTTAGGATCATCAACTGGTTGAGTAGAGCTCCCTATTTTGTAATGTTTTGATTCCAGAACTGTTCTCTGGTTATGTGTCAAATTTGAGACTTTCATGTTAATAGAAGTCATCTTCTTTTCATGTCTCTGTAAAAAACTTTTCTAAAACACTCGGTCATGGAGGATCCATTCAAGGGTTGTTATGTTGTTGTAATGTAGGTTTTATTATAGTGGTATCATGACTAGTTTTAGTCAGCTCCATTGTATATTTTTCCCTCTTACACTGAATGGCTTGAGCATGGAGGATCTAGTTGAGTTGTTGTTGCTGCATTGTGATGTAGGTTTGATCATTGTGCTCTTGTAACTGTGTTGTTTGGACACATTTTAGTGTTTGAAGCTTGAGATCAGAAGTGGTCTTGAGTCTGAGTTTTTCTTCTCCAAACTGCTTGAAAGCCTGACGCTCATAGCAGTCTTGTTCACATTTCTCATTAAGTCTTCCCTCTGCTCACACTTAAACACAACTCACTATCTGAATTTAATGTGGCCCTCACTTCCCTATTCATTTCTTGTCCAGTTCTATGTTGAACATCATTCATATATTGATTTTTGTCCATTGACCTCTACTCACATAAAACCAACATCCACCAAAAACTCTGATGGGTATTCATCTTATCCCACAATATAAGGGTGACACTCAGTGCCAACATTCATGGGGATTTTGTCAGGGAACGAATTGAATAATTTTCCCTGAGATAGAACGACAACGAGATTCTAATTCTGAAGGTGCATCAGACATCAGAACCATTGAAGATTGCAACTTTCACTTGGAGACTCCACAATCGAAGACTCCACTAGAAAGGATCTTATTGATAGAAAGATTACCATATCAAAGGGGAAGACCAGGTATCAGTTTATGAGATTTATTCATGAAATCTTGTTCTTGTTTATCAACTCATTTCTCTCTTTCCCTTCACATATAAAGCGGATTGTCCTCTGCTTTGTCTATTTAGATGATAATAGGCCTTCATGTATTTATCCATCCTTGGAAGAAGAAAACATGCCCTCTTCTTATGTTGTAGATACTGATCTCATGTCTTCACCTCTGCCTATTCATAAAAGTGAGAATTGTATTGCATATCCTCTTGAAATTGATCACCCTTGTAGCCCTGAGGAGGTTGAAAATAGTTCACAGTATTCTCAAATCTTGTTACCCTCCATTATTCCTATTGAGCCTTTCCATCAACTCATTAATCTTCATGATCAACCCAATGTGTTTCAAATTAAAATCATAAATAAGTTGTTTAAACCTCTGAGGCTTCCATATCTCCTTAACCCTTATCCTCTTGATTCCTTTCAGTATCTTCCTCAGTTTTCTCGAGAAGACCATTTTACAGCCGAGAGGCACTTAGAGGCCTTTGAGAACTTTTTGATCAGTTTGAGATTGTTCATGAGGATGTTACCTTGAGGTTGTTCTCACATTATTTTTCTAGAGATTTTGTTGTGTGGTTTAGATGTATGGGAGATGGTTCTATTGGCTCCTGGACCAAGCTATGCCATGCATTTTTAAAGTTTTGGGGTGAGAACAAGTCCCTTGATCAATACTGGTTTGAGTTTAATTCCTTGAGGAGAGGGGAGGAGAAAGACTTGGTTGTCTTCAACAAGAGGATTTACGGTGTTTATCATTGTATGCCTATGGAGATCAAACCCACAGAGACTATTTCCATGGTGTACTATGTCATCGCTCACCGTCTAGAGTTGGTCCTTCTCCTGAGAGAGAGGAAATATTCATTATTAAGAGACCTATTTGAATATGCTAAAGAAGTCGAAGAGAACATCATGGTTAGCAAGGGGGTTCATAAGCAAGCATATCTTGAAAAATTACATGTTCCTAAGGAAGAATATTGTGAGCATGTTTCAGATTTTGAGAAAGAAGATAGTGATTATGAATCAGAGCTGGAACAACAACAAGGAAAAGAGACTGGAGTTGATGATGATCAAGAGTTGTTTTCGATGGAGCATGGAGGTTTCTTATTTGCAAGCAGAGAGGCATTTGTAGAGGATCAACTTCGTCTTCTAAAGCTGCCAGGATTATGTCACGTGATTCATGATCCTATGGCTATATACATGGAATCGTATGTTTCATATTTTGAGGATTTCCAAGAGAATACCACGGAGCCTTTTCGTTTATACATTGAGGAAAAACATTGTGTGGAAATCCTCCATTCTGTGCCTGTAGAAGACAAAGAGCCGAGATTTCCCATGGTTCATGTTAATGATGATTATGATTCTGATCCTCGGGAAAGTCATGAAGAAGAAGAGGGAGAGCCAAATGTGCAATTCATATCCTACCCAGAGCTTGCAAATGAATAACCACCACCTGGGATCATTCAACCTGCATCAGTCGTTCGCTCACCTGTGTTTTCCAGAGACATTCAGCCAAGTGTGAGCAGCTGTAAGATAGAGCATGTTTTATGTCACCAGCCAAGTGGATTTTTTAATTTTCTCTATGAACCTGCAAGGGATTATATGGAGTTTCATTTCCTTCATGTCTTGGAGCCACTCAACTTTATCCTGACCTTATCACTGGGAGGAAAGATGAAAAGCATAATCATTTTGTTTTCACAATTGCGTTGTTTTTATTTGATCAGTGACAGAGTAAACAAGTTTCCAGCTAGGGAGTTGCTTGAATGGCTATGGTGGAAGTTTGTTTTCACCTAGTGCTTTGTAAAAATCAATTAGTCTAGGAATGTAGATAAATAATCTCCTCATGTATCCCATGTATTTTTATTTCATTTTTAGGATAGTGTTCTTGTTGGTATTTAATCCTCAATAGGATGTTTTCTTGAGCATGACTCCATAGCTCAATGCAGAAGGAGACTAGAACTACTTGTTCTTGTCAGCTCATAGGGAGCATGTCATCCCCTATGGAGCCAAATGTTATCACATATAGTTTTCAAGGGCAGCATGTCATCCAAGTCCATGGTATGCACATGAAGTGTTCGAGCGCAACATGCAGAGAAGCTCATTTCGGGCTTAAAATACAAATAGGAGGGCTCAATTTTGTGATGGTGGACATCCCCTATGAGTATCATATTAGTGACCTCCAGGTATTCAGACTTTTAGAATTGCATGAAGTATAGAGCCATGAAAAGAGTCTAAGCCCGAAGGGATATGAGTCATTGATCCTGAAAGGATTATGTGGCGTTCGATCCAAGTGTTCAAGAAGATAAGCTTTAGGAGTTTTGATAGTAGGAAGTGTGTAAAACTTTCGAAGGGCCGAAGCTCGAAATCTCAAAGTGAGTCTGGACCATCCATTTGTAGGGACACATGGCAGCAAATCTCTCACTTCAAGAATTTTCCTCCTAGAATCTCTTCATGTTTCACATTCAAAAGCATTGAAGTCTCGAAGTCCCGAAGTCCTGAAATAGATGTCATCCATTTGAATCTAGACTTCCACGCATCATTAGATCTGTCACTATGGGAGTTTTACTTTGGGTGTTTTGAAATGAGAAACATGTCAAGTTCCCGAAGTGTCAAAGTCCCAAAGACCTAATGCATCGAAGTCCCAAAGTGTTGAATTACGTGGAACTCTCATCGAACAGACACGTAACGCCAGATCTAGAGCTCTGGAGGAAAGAAAAGGGGAAAAAGCGAGATGTGAGTTTTTATTTTCCTGGACCCCGGTGACCCAAAGGGATCTGAGTCATTGATCTAGGAGCCATGCGACACTAGATATAGAGCTCTAGGTAAAATCGCATGGAAGAGGATGAGGTTTGAGATTTGATTTTTCTCGGAGCCTAGAGACCCGAAGGGATCTTAGTCGTTGATCCACGAGCCATGCATCACCAGATCCTTAGCTCCACATAAAAGCACATGGAAGAGGATGAGGTTTGAGAATTAGTTTTCCCAGATCCCGGAGACCTGAAGGAGATCCCATTCATCGATTTCAAAAGATATGTGGCACTCATCAGTATGGACATCTGCCACACTCGTCGATCATGACATGTGGCACCTATTCGACAATGACACATGGAACTTAGTCCAAACAGACGTGGTCATATCGTTCGATTCTTTCTTAGTGACACATGTCACTTATCTTTCATGACACATTAGCATGGTGACATCAAGACACCACGTACGATCATCCTTTGGGAGGTATTATTGTTCAACGTCAAAAGTAGGGTCCCCCCCCAGGGCACAATTTGGTGGATTCTAAATATGGTGGGTGGTTAAGCTTGGTGGTGGCACAAAATCTCGTAGGTGCACCCATATCATAGATAACATCCAGATCTATGACCACAGTCCATTGCGGGGGCACAACATACTCGGGTGATAATTTTCTTGAGCAGTCTCGCAATTGAAACCATGGTAAGGAGAAAGTGCTACGTGGTGAAATATGGTGGATTACAGGCCCAAAAGCAGTCTAAAACTAAACCACCTATGAGAGGCCCCACAATCACATGTTTATATGGCATCCTATTTGAGAGAAGAACGTGGCTTCCCCCTTAGAATTAAGTCTCATTTAGTCTTCGAGGAAAAATCAGTAAATGAAAGGTAGGTTTGGTGGTTGAAACCTCGACTCACCCCATAAATGGAAGGTATGGAAATTACAGTCGTGGGGACTGAACCGTCAGCCCATGGTACCCTTGCGATTAGATTTCCCTACAGACCCATGTCGATTTGAGTTTTCATCTCACAGAGGGGTGCACGTTTGGTGTGATAGTAGAACTCACCAACGCAAAGCTTTGATTGTAGTGGCCAAACCACACTCTTGGTGGTGGCAAATTCTTCTGAGTATAAATAAATAGTTTTGATATTTTGTTAGGGTCATCAACTAGTTGAGAAGAACTCCCTATTTTGTAATGTTTTGATGCCAGAATATTTCTCAGGTTATGTATCAAATTTGAGACTTTCATGTTAATAAAAGTCATCTTCTTTTCATCTCTCTATAAAAAACTGTGCTAAACACTCGGGCATGGAGGATCTAGTCGAGGATTTTTATGATGTTGTAATGTAGGTTTGATTATAGTGGTATTGTGACTAGTTTTAGTCAGCTCCGTTGTATATTTTTCCCTCTTACACTGAATGGTTTGGGCATGGAGGATCCAGTTCAGTTGTTGTAGCTACATTGTGATGTAGGTTTGATCATGGTGTAGTTTTGACTGTGTTGTTTGGACATATTTTAGTGTCTGAATCTTGAGCTCAAGAGTGATCTTGAGTCTGATTTTTTCATCTCCAAGATGCTTGAAAGCCTGATGATCATAGCAATCTTTTTCACCTTTATCACTATGTCTTCCCTCTTCTCAAACTTAAACTCAACTCACTGACTGAAATTAATCTGACCCTCACTTCCCTGTGCATTTCTTGTCCATATCTATGTTGAAAATCATTCATATATTTAGTTTTTTCCATTGACATCCACTAACATAAAACCAACATCCAGAAAAAACTATGATGGGTATTGGGATTATCCTCCCATAATCTGAGGGTGACTCTCAGTGCTAACAGATCCAAAGTTGAGAAAAAAAAGGGATATGAATAATCTCCTTATACAAAAGAAAATACCTCCAAGGAAGAAGGAGGGGATGTGTACATGGTTCCTTCAATCACACATGCAGATCATGAGGCATGGTTGGTTGACTCAGATGCATCCTTTCATATTAATCCACAGAGGGAGTGGTTCCATGAATACGAAAGGTATGATGGAGGTAATGTTTTCCTAGGTGATGACTCGACAACCAGAATCATAGGTCAAGGAAAAGTCAATTTGAGGCTCAATGATGGAAATTTTAGAACACTGCCTGGTGTTATGCACATCCTAGGATTGGCCAAAAATTTGATTTCTATAAGAAAAATGGACATTGGACGATGCAGGGGTAAAAACAATATTTGAAAAGGAAATTTGCAAGATGGTTCGAGGAGAAATGGTGTTGTTGAAGGGAGTTGCATTTGCAATTCTGTATAAGCTTCAAGGATTAACTATTAGTGAAGGGTATAATAGTTCCATTGTTCTTGATATTCGAGTTGAATAAGAAAGAAATCATATAGTGTTTGGAGAAAAGGTTATGATGTGGCATCAAAGACTAGGGCATATCAGAGAGAAGGTTATTCAACTACTACACGATAAAGGTATGGTTGAAGGTATGTCTAAGTTCTCTCTGGATTTTGATTTATGTGAACATTGTGTATTTGGGAAGAAGAATTGGGTAAGATTCTCCTCTGGTGCAACGAGGGAAGAAGGAATTTTACAACTATTTCAAGGTGATGTGTTTGGACCTGTGTCAGTTCCATCATTGGAAAAATCTATGTACTATGTAAAATTTATAGATAAATTCTCAAGGAATACTTGGATATATTTCCTTAGGAAGAAATATGAAGTATTTGATAGGTTTAAAGAGTTTAAGGCTCTTGTTGAGAATCAAATAGAGAAAAGAATTAAGGTGTTGAGGACAGATAATGGTGGAGAGTTCTATGGGAATGAATTTGAAGAATTATGTCAGAAGTGTAGTATAGAAAGGAAGAGGACTACTCCATATACACCTCTACAAAATGGAGTTGCAAAAAGGATGAACATGATGTTGATGGAAAAAGAAATGTCCATGCGCAGTGGTGTAGGGTTAGGGAAAGAATCCTGGGTAGAGGCAGTGGGTATTGCATGTTACCTAGTCAATAGATCACCCTCATCAGCATTTAATGACAAGAATCCATAAGAGGTATGGACTCGTAAGAAACCTTCTCTCAGACATGTCAAGGTATTTGGTTGTGAGGCTTATGTTCATGTTCCAAAGGAAAACAAGAATAAGCTAGATAAGAAGGATGAAAAGTGTATCTTTATTGGGTATAAAGATGGTCTCAAAGGTTATAATATTTGGAACCCAAAAACTAAGAAGGTTGTGTATAGCCGAGATGTGGTATTTAGAGAAATTAAGGATGTTGTTAAACAAGAAGTCCTACCAAGTAAGGAACAAACATAGAAAATAGAGTTTGATTTAAAGGATGATGAATCAGACTCTACAAAAGAACAAGAATCAGAAGAATAAGATCCTCATACTCCAATATTGAGGAGATTGGTTCAAAAAATAAAGATACCAGAAAGGTATACTCCATTTTATTTATGTTCAAATTTTTCTTTTTCTATTACTGATGATTATCCTAGAACTGTCAGGGAGGCAGTGGATTTAGAGGATGGAAAACTCTAGAAAAAGGCCATGGATGAAGAAATGGTATCCTTGCATAATAATGAGGCTTGAGATATAGTGGAGTTGTTGACTGGAATAAAGTCCATTGGAAGAAAATGGGTATTTAAAAAGAAGATGAATGAAAAATGAAAAGTGGAGAAATACAAAGCTTAGTTAGTAGCAAAGGGTTATTCCCAGGTTGAGGGAATTAATTTTGGCGATATTTTTTCTCTTGTTGATAATTTAACTTCTATAAGATTTATGTTATCTCTTGTTGTTGCATTTGATTTTGAAGTAGAACAGATGGATGTGAAGACAACATTCCTACATGGGGATCTTGAGGAATAAATCTATATGAAGTAGCCAAAAGGATTTGTTGTGAAGGGAAAGAAGGAGTTGGTATTGAAGATAAGAAAAGTCCATGTATGGTTTAAAACAATCACCAAGGATGTGGTATAGAAAATTTGATACTTATATGCTTAGAATTGGCTCAAAAGAATCAAAGAGGATCAATGTGTGTATTTTAAATTAATTGGTGATCATTTGATTTATTTGGTCTTGTATGTGGATGGCATGTTGATAGGAAACAAAAAGGAGATTATCCAAGATGTGAAACCTTAGTTTTCCTCTAAATTTGACATGAAGGATCTCGGTGTTGGAAATTTCATTTTGGGCATGGAAATTAAAAGAGATTGGGAAAAGATGAAACTATGGTTAAATAACAGAAAATATGTCGAGAAAATATTGCAGAGGTTTAATATGAAGGAATGTAAACCGATCAAGTTCTCCATTCTTATTGGTGTAAAGTTATCTGGGGATCAGTGTCCCAAGAAACATGAGGATGAGGAGGACATGTCTCATGTTCCATATGTGAGTGTAGTTGGAAGTTTGATGTATGGAATGGTATGTACTATATCAGACATTTCACATGTAGTGGAAGTTTTGGGGAGGTATATTTCAAAACCAAGGAAGGAGCATTAGACAACAGTAAAAAGGGTTTTGAATTATTTGTGTGGCACTGCTAGTTATGGATTGTGCTACTAGGGAAGACCAGGATTGTACAGAGTGTTGGACATACATGGCTTTTTGGATGTAGATTGGGATGGAGATCTTGATCATAGGAGATATACAAGGGGGTTTGTGTTTAACCTGTTTTGAGGAGAAATGAGTTGGATGAGAAAAACACAGGCTATAGTGGAAATTTCAACTACAGAGGTTGAATACATGGTAGCCACTCATGCAAGTAAGGAATAAATATGGTTACAAATATTGTTTTCAGGTATTGGGTTGGTAAAACACGATGTAAGGATAGGTTGTGACAATCAGAGTGCAATTTTTCTAGCAAAGAACTTGAGTTATCATTCAAAGACAAAATGTATTGATATTCAATATCACTTTGTGAGAGACATGGTTGAAGAAAAGAAAGTGTTGTTGATGAACGTGGACACTTTGAAGTATGTTGTAGATTCATTAACAAAATTTGTAAGAACTGAGAAGTTCTCTTGGTATAAAGGATTGATGAGCATTGTTTCCCTGGATTGTTGACTATGTAACCCTATAACTCCCTTGTATGCAAAGAAAACAACAATTGAGAGAATGTTGGGTATGTCTTATATTCCTTGCACAGATAACTCTAGTGTGTGCTACGTTGCATTGGACACANTATATCTCGTTGCATAGGGGTTTGGGGTAGGTTCCCTCAAGAATTTGTTTTTCCTCAGGAAACATGCCACATTTTTGCCTCGTTTTTCATGTCGCCTCGATTTTGTGTCCATTGTTAGGCATTTTATTGGCACATGATTTTTGTTGATGGTTTTTTATTTCCGGTTAAGGAATTAGGATTGTTGACTAATCTAGGTCATTGGGTTAGGGTTTTGGATGTCGTCGGATCCTATATGTATATTGTATTATAAATAATGTATCACAATGAATGAATATATAATATGTTGGTTTTCCCGATTTGGGTTTCCAGGGAAAAAATCTTTGTGTAATGTGTGTATTGTCCATTGTATCTTTTTTGTTCTTTTATTCAAAATATGTTTGCAATAACATATTGTACAAGGTTAAAATCCACAACCCACCCATCTTAAAAACTATTGTTCTTAGCATTAACTCTACAAAGGATACATATCCTTGATCTTGGGCTTCGGATGAGGCGGGGGGGACATAGTTATGGGGCATTCTCAACATATTTGCAAAGCATCATCACACTAATGGCAATGTTACTATAATCAAGAAGAAGAAAGTCAAAGAGTGTGATAAATAAAGATGCATGGATTCAAGAAAAGGGGAATGGACAATCTAGAGAACAAAGGAGTGAAGATTTGATGATGTTATAAATTGAATGAAAAAAAATCACAATTCTCATTATTGTAATCCTAAATTTAGGTTTTGTGATATTGACAAGGTTCATTTTGTGCAAGTTTGTATCTAAACTTAATCAAGAACATACAAATTAGAAAATTTCATCAAGAGTTTTTAATCTTAAACCTAATCGTTAAATATTTTTATGTGAAACAAAGAAAAACTATAAATTATCTTTAATGAGAGCTTGTTTTGAAATCCATTTACTATTTGTATTTTCCTTTTATATACTTTTTCTATGATTAATATGTTTTTTTTAGCCAAAGTAGATAAATTTTCTACAGGTAGTATTCCATCATTCTTAGTATGGTGTTTCATTAAATATTTTTAATGTATCAATCATGATTTTGTATATTTTGTATCTAACTTATATAGACTTAATCATTGTTACATATCTCCAAATAAAAAATGTTGCAGATCGAAGTTTCAACTCATTGGTTCTCATTGTTGTGAAACCACTGCTACGGATACACAAAGTTCTGGATACTCCATTTAATATGCCATTGTTGTGGAACCATTGCTATGGATCTATGAGTTTTATCCCTTATTGCCACCATGTGTTCACCTACTATGGATTCATTGTTGCATAACTGTGACCCCATTTTATTGTTGTAGAACGTGTGAGTACTAAGCTAGCATATGCTAAGTACATCATACTATTTTGAAATAATTAAAATAATCACGTTGGTTATAAATTCCTTGTCTTTAATTTCTCTGCTCGCTAGATACTAGGAACTTAATGATCAATACTTTTCGTAAATATTCCCGGCTTGAGAATATCTAATTCTCAATAAAATTGTAGTTCATAGTGTTCATAAGACTATTATATGAAATGCTTATAAAATCAACATTGACCTCTATGTAAATGAGATGAGAGAAGATATCATTTTTCTCTAGATACTTATGATATAATCCATTTTTATCAATTTCCTTTTCCATGTTTGTGTACATGTAATAAATTTCAATGAATGTGTTGACTTAGTACGATTTTTTTTAGTGCCGATATATAAAGAGGAAGGGCACTTAGAGGCGACATGTGTTGATTTATTTGTTATCTTAGTTACTATTTTATTTATTAATTGGGTATTGTGCATAGCTCTATGTTTTTACCAGCTGATGTAGATTAAATAAATGTATATAAGTTTATTTTTTTGTTGCTACAAAACAAAGAATTGAATATATTTGAATGCTACTAATCTTTGCATTGTAGGTTACAATTGGTTTTCTATAAGTTTTGTATAGTTAATTTTATGTTGCTACAAAACAAATAATTGAATATATTTGAATGAAACTAATCATTGCATTGTAGGTTACAATTGGTTTTGTGTATTGTAATAGTTTATACTTTCTGCATTGAAATGCTATGTTTTATGTTTTATGTTTTTTTTAGGTTAGAATTGAATTTCTAGTGAGATTAGAGCATCATAGTAATTTTCATATTAAAAAAAAAACAATTCACGAGACTTTCATATATTTCACACAACACTTAGCAAGCATCCTGTCCCTTGTTGATAATTAAATGTATTAGTGGATTAGGTACTTTATTCAAAATTAATTAAGTATTTAGTTATAATGTCATTTTTTTGTGTCATTACTAGGGAAGTTTTAATTTCTTAAGAATATTTATATTACGTTGGAGTGGACAACATATGGTATATGGATATTCATGATAAGAATAACTTACATTCCTCTTTGTGATATCTCATATGTAGAGTTTTTGCATGAATATCATAACCATATAGATGCATGAATAGAGTTATAAATCCAGGAGCACAAGAATATGGTGCATTAATAGTCACCCATGGTACTAACTATTATGTAGGTAGATCAAGATGAGAAGGTTTAGGGACCAATAATAAACTCGATAAAAAAAGGGATCTTACACTTGAATATACATAAGAGGCCACTTTTGTAGTAGAAGTTATGTCACTAAGAAAATCTATAAGGAAAATTCCAACATTACTCAAGGGAAAGCCTAAGGAAACATATAGGAAAGATGTCCATTGTCACCGCAATGGCCATAGCTTTGCACTTATAAGTCTATAAGATAACGAGGAGATCTAGTGTGGTGAAGTCGAGTCTTATCATTGTATGGAGGATAGGTGAGGGCGAGGACTCGATTTGACACAAATTTCACTATCGTCTCTAGAGGATTGGCCTAAGAAAAATGCGAAAAGTCAAAATGATCAATGAATGTTTGTAAAATTGAATGTATTGCAACAGTATTGCTTCAACGCATTATGATTGAGTCACTATCGAAATGTGTTAATTTTCCATGATCATTCAAATGCAAGTGCTTGTAAAACCAAAGATATTCTCAGCAAGATGAAAGAAAGAAAAAGTGGCTTCCAGTGAAAAGGGTGGTCCTTGTGCTACAAATATAAATATACATATGGGCTTGAAAACCCATGGTGCTAGAGAGTAATCTTACCGAATGTTGTCTTTGCTTGGTTTTAGGTTTCCTATGGGACCTCCAATATACCCAACCGTACGTGGAAGTAATTTTTGAGTTTATGTGTTTTATAATGAAATATTACTTGAATGGGTACCAATGAGAATTACAAGGAATTCCAATAAGGTAATACAAAGGATCAAGCCTCCTGGAATCTCATGTATCCCTACACGTATTTCTCCCAAGATGCAATTTTATATTCTTAATGACAACTCCCTATTGTTATTTATAGACGTTGGAACACATCTCTATCCTAAACATCACTAAGGGTCTTTCCCAACAATATGACTTGAATATTTTAGATTAATGCTAATATGTTTGCTCAAGGTGAGGTCCTTGAACTTGGGTAAGTCCAAGATAATGATGGTCTCTCATGATGTGTTAGTGGCAATGAAAACCTAGAAAAAAAACAATACGTTAACTTGGAGGGAATATTAAAGGTAATTTTACAATTAATTTGAATATGGAGTAAAAATATTAAACGTGGGAAATTGAATTATCTTTCAGAATATACAATTTTTATTCATAGACATTGCGAATAACTAGTTCAAATTTGATTTTTTCTAACAATGGTATATTATTTTTCCAACAAAATGTACGGTATATGTTTTTTTTCATGTAGTTGTTGAGTATCTTAAAGATGGAATTTTATTCCAAAAACTTGTATACTTGTAGAGAACCTTTTTTTCTTGTGCCGTGTATTTTTTGAAATTTTTAATATTAATTTTATATTTTTAAAAATTATCAATGTCAACATATGCCTGAAATTACAATGTCTTTTGTTCATGCAAGATAAGAGGGTCTTAAGATGATCAAAAAAAATTATTTATTTTTAAATTTTAGGTATCGGTCTCCTCTAGTGTCGCATATAACTCATTTGAAAAATTGTTAATGAGAGAAAAAGTTATAGCAGAAATAAGAGAGGTATGTATTCTAGGACTTTGATATAGGTGAAGACAAAAGTATATTAAAAATAGTAAACAATATTTATTTAAAAAAAAATTATATATTTAAAATTTTCATAGTCGAATTGATCTATGTTTATAGTTTCGTCAACAAATGAATGTTTTAACCTATAAAAAAATAATGTCAAAGATAGAGATATAGGGGGTATTCAAAAAAATATAGTTCTTTATCAATTTGTTGACTAAACCACTAGGTTTGTCATCCCAAGCCTAAATTTGAGCCAACCAAGTCAGCATACACCTTGTCAATGCTTCCGAAAAAATTTGAATTCAAAAGAGTGTGCACACATTTTAGGAACGTGCATGCATTCTAAGAGCACACATGTGTTCTTGGAGAACACGTGTGCTCTAGGAATGCACACACACTCCTAGAAATCATTTATTTATCTATATTTGTCCTCCCTCTCCTACATCTACACCCCCTCTATATCTTACTTTCACTCTCCCTATATGCCCCCCCATTATGTATTCATCTCTCTCCCTCACACTCTTATACATGGAAAGACTTAGACATCAAAAGGAATGGAAAGACCTAGAGCTAGAAATTACTTTGACATGACTCAAATTACCACACCCTCTCTCTCTCTCTCTCTCTCTTCCCCTTTTTCCATCACCCTCCTGTCTCTCCCACTTCTCTTCCACCTTCTCTCTCTTCTCATTGTTAGTCTTAGTATCACTCTCTCTGACCCTCTTTCTTTCTCTATTCCCCCTCTTTGTCTCACTATGTATCCCCCCCTTACTCCCATTCTCTATCTAACCCCCATCTATGTAAACCTCTCTTCTTCCCTTCCTCTCACTATCTCTCTATATACACCCCCTCTCTTTCTCCTTATCCTCCATCTCTCTCTCTATATCTACCCATCATCCTTTTCTTTCTCTCTCAACCCCCTCCTCCCTCTATGTATCTATGCTTTGTCTTTGTCATTTTCTCTCCCCTTCTCACACTCTCATGCACTATCTCTCTCTCTCTCTCCCCTCATCCCTCTCTCTCTTCCCCCACATCCCACTATCTCTCCTACCTCTACCCCTCTCTCCTACATTTACCTCACTCTCTACCCCCCTCTCTATTTTCCTCTCTCTCCCTCTCACACTCTCGCACTTTCTCTCTACTTCAATTATATTCCTCTCTCTCTCTCCCTACAACACACACTTTCTACCCCCCATATATGTCTTCCTCTCTCCCCCTCCAAAGATCTAACACACTTACTCTCTACCTTCCCTCTTTGTCTTTCTCTCTGTCCCTCCCACACTCTCGTACACAAACTTTCTATCCCCCCTCTATGTCTTCCCCTCTCTTCCTCCCACACTCTCACACACACACTTTCTATCCCCCCTCTACATCTTTCTCTCTCTTCCCCCCACACTTTAAAACACTCACTCTCTACCTCAATCCTTTTTCTACCTCTCTATACCTCCCCTCTTTTTCCACCTCTTTCTTCCTCCCACACTCTTTCACACACACTTTATATCCCCCATTTATCTATTTATATATCTCTACCCCCACTTGCCTCTATCTCCCCCGTTCTTCTCACAATCAATATCACTCTGTCTCCACCACATCCTTGTCCAGTCCCCCTATATTTCTTACTCTTACCCCCCTCTCATACTCACACATAATCTCTCTACCACATCCTCCCTCTATCTCTCCCCCTCTCTCCCATTGTATCTTCTCTCTCTCTATACTACATCTACCGCCTCTTTATCTCTCTCATTGTTGTTAGTCTCACTCTCACTATTGTTACAAAAATTGGTGTGATATTTTCACCATAGACAATATATCAATATTATCACCCAACCATATGAACAGAGGCCACCCCTGAGCACCTTAACCTTGGAAGACAAAATAATTCTAGAAGAAATCCAATAGCCAACCAAGGTAGTGCACCTTTATTCAAAGATAGTGCACCAAGAAATAATAACCAAAGGCCAACTAGAAATTCCAAACCATAACCAAGAGAAAGTCCAAGCCAAAACCGAAATGTCAGTTGTAGGAGTTGCAGCTACAACTGCAGTTCCTCTCCAAACTTGCACACCAATAGTATTATGTAGTTGTGAGAGTGAGTATAAAAAATGAACTCTAGCACCCTATATTTATACTACTTTATCTCACTTGACTAGGTTGACTTCTCTTTCTGGAGGCTAATAACTCAATATTAAATATTCTCTTGATCTGACTTGTCTCCTAGAGTGATTATCTAATGTTTTAGGGTTTCTCTTGCTTCCTAGAATATTCTAGTCTTGTCAAATTTACACATGGAGGTTAATACCTCCCACAACTACCATAATATCAACACTCCCTCCTATCTAGGGAGGAATTAAAAGAAATGGTCTTGAGCACAAACTGACCATTCAACTGGTAGCATCGTCATAGCCACAAACTCTATCTCATGATCAAATTATGAGAACCATCATCACTATAAGTATCATTTGATATCATCAATTCCATCATCTCTCGAAACCATACTCCATGTGGTTAATCGGGCATGATGTTGAATAAGTCACTCACTCCATAGAGTGATACAAGAACCATTCTTCTAATATGTACATATTTCCTATAATAATGATTGTCCTGGACCATTTTCCATAGGATAATGTTTGTCCATAATCATATTGATTATCTATCTAGTTGGTAATCATCTCCAACACTAGTGATAGTCTCCATGGATATCATAAAAATTCCATTTAATAGAACACAACTCTTTCTATTGATAGTAGTACATGAATACTATCCAGTGGTGCACAACCACACCTAGTAGAACATGGCTACTAACCAATGAAACATAGTCACAACTAGTGGAAAAAATCCACCAAAGTGGAATACATATACTCTCCAGAGCCATAAATTCTTCATAACAATCATATCATTTGATATCAACCTGCATAGCAATAACATGATACAAACTGAGTCATCTGGGCCATTCTTCCACTCATGTGTGTGATATCTGTAAGAACATATTCCCTCATAAAATAAAACATAATCCATGGGCTATGTGGACTATTCCTCCAAATCATAGAAGAGTAATTGTCCCTAATTTCTGATCCTGTACCATTCACCTAACTAGGCCATTCCTCTGACACTAATCACAGTGCAACTTGGAGAGAATGAGTCTTCCCTAGGGAATGCCTATCCTTGATTTCCAAACCTGGACCATTCACCTAATTGGGCCATTCCTCTATCACTAATAACAATGAAACCTAGAGAGAATGAGTATTCCCTACGGAATGACCATCTGGATCATTTCCTAT
Organism: Picea sitchensis; assembly: GCA_010110895.2. Lineage (NCBI taxonomy): Eukaryota > Viridiplantae > Streptophyta > Pinopsida > Pinales > Pinaceae > Picea > Picea sitchensis. The sequence goes on from SNQJ01S0158851.1 coordinate 17,909, forward strand.
GGAAATGATTGTCTTGCACCAACCTCCAAAATGTATCATTCTTTGAAACTGCTCACTACTGTGAACTTCGAAAGAATGCCTTCCCGGCAAGGAGAACCATTCTACTTGAACACTAATCAGAGTGAATTCCAAGAATAATGATTGTCCTATACCATTCCCCCACACTGGCCATAAGGGGAATAATTGTCTATGGTACATCATCAACCTATCAGACCATTTTCATTATGAAAAAGATTGTCCAATCTCGACCTTTTTTCGAACTAGAAAATTATTGTCCATCAAAAATCTCGAACGAATTTCCGAACTCGAAAGGAACTTCCCATAAATCAATAACATATCATTGCTCCCTCCCAAACTAGGAGTAATCACTTCCTTTTATAGTAAGGAATTCAAATCCACAAGCCCCAGCTTGTCTCTTAAGTACGCAAACTTTTCATCTTGGACAAGGGTTTTACCAAAATATCTGCAATATTCTCATATGTGGATATATACTGAAGAACCACTTCTCTCTTCTAGACTCTATCACAAAGAATATAATTCTTGATCTCAATGTACTTCATCCTGTCATGGAACACCAGTTTTCTCTGAAAGCTTCACATAGTTCTGACCATTACAATATATCATGGTCAAATTTAACACCTGATCAGACGGTCCAGAAACCAACTTACAAATCCACATTGCTTATGTATAAGAATCACAAGATGAAATATACTCTACTTCTGTAGTGTTGAGTGCAACAAATTTTTGTTTCATTCTAGCCCATGTCATTGTGGAAAAGCCCATGTCATCATGGAAAAGCTCAAATTGAAACATATCCAAGTAGCACTTCTTCTATCATAGGAATTTTTCGCCACGCTTCTGCTGTATATGAGATACTCTGCATCAAGTTGCCTAAATCCATACAAGGTCATATTCCATTTTCATACATGGGTCTCTTTCTGGTATAAGTTTCTTTCTCAATTTTATTTATTGGGAAGAAAAATCTTTTACATGTAAATTTCAATCAATGGATACTGCAAGAGGTATATCTAGTTTACTGGAACAAGTTGTTGTCATAGTCTTCTCCGTCCTTCTGGAAGAACCCCTAGTTTTGAATCTCGCAATGCTTCCATTCATAAGTATTTTTCACAATTTATTACAAATATTTTTATTCATCACAACTTCCATTTCTTCTACTTGATTTCTTCTAGTGGTTTCAAACCAAGATGGTAGTCTTATGAGAATAATAACTGATTTTTCTATATTTTCTTTCTTTCCTAGAATCTTCATCTTCTTCTACGTGTTTCTCTTTACCTTTTTTGTCCATGGAGTCTTATATAGATTCCATGCCCTTCCTTCTTGAATATTCCAACTTCTTCCTTTCATCATAGGAACATGGATGTAGATGGACAAACAAGGAAAGTTAAGGCTCCTTTTCAAAGAAAATATCTTCTAAAGTCAAACTGAACACGTGATGCTACTTTTAATGGGGAACATGGATAGATACTTTATAATATTCAAATATTCTTCAATGTATCATATCATTTAGGATTATCTCCCTCCTAATGCTTGATTCATGAATGAATGCGTGCTCTTCTTTTGGAAATTTCCAATCAATTCCCTCCATCTAAGAGAGTCCATACTTCCTTTTGCATCCTTATTTCTTTCTGCAAAGTGTCACAAGTTTTATTCTAGTTTCCTCTTGATTACTAACTTATTTTTGGTCTCTTCAAGTTTGATTATTATTGTGGCACATCTGGCAATTGTTACTTATATAATGGATTTGACAAGAATTGTCACCAAATATTGTCAACATACTTCATCTTTTTCATGTGAATTGTAGTCATCGTAATAACAATCCTTATCTTGTTATTATTCAATAGGTATTGTTTCACTAACCATATTTTATTCTAAGAAATAGATATCCATGATATGTACATGAACTATGCAGACATGGTATGTACAAGAACTATGTTATAGAAGAATATTGTTCTTTTGACTAGAAGAAGAAGTATGTTTTATCCTGCTTGGCTTTGTTTGAGGGTTCCCTTTCTTCAAAAACTATTTCTTCATCTGTTTCCTTCCTTTTATTTAACTCAAGATAGTGGTTCCTATAGTGAACATATTTTCAACAGTTGAAGAATTATATTTTTGACATATCCTTTTCTTGATTTGGTTTCTTCCTTAAGCCAAACTTCTTCTTATTCCCAAAATTCTTGAATTTTGCTATGAAGGCTTGATCATCATATTTCTTTTGGGATTTCTCTTTTGAGTTAATCCTTGATTCTTCTTGTGCACAAAAAGTACAAAGTTATTCAAATGTGGGATAGTCCTTTCTTGTGTTCATGTTTGCGGTAAATGCATACCATGTCTTGGAAAGTCCATTGAGTACTATGTTTACTAATTCCTTTTTTGAAATGATTTCTTCGATACCTTGTAGTTGATCTCTTAACTGGGATATTCTTACAAAGTATGATTTTATGATGTCATCATCATTTATTTTCATGTCACGAAGCTCATTCTTCAGACTCATTACATGTCTAGTGTTTCTGACTGAGAAGAGGTTAGTTAAGGAATCATACATCTTCTTATATGAGTCAATATGAGATATGTAGGGTATCAAGTGGTGTTATATAGAGACCACTATGATACTCATAGTGTTGATGAAATTGTCCTTGAACTTCTCCATAACTACAACATTCTGAGTTTCCTTCTCTTTTAATGCTTCAAACTATGGTTCCATGATCTTTCCTTTCACGATATCCAACACTTTACTCTTAGCAAGGATGAGGCCAATCCTTTTAATCCAATATCTGAAGTTAGAATCCCCTTCTAACTTATTTTTTGACTTCATAGAGTAAGTCATGACTGCTTTAAATTGGTCAACCTCTTACTTTGAATTGGTCAACATTTTAATTTGACCAAAAACTAAAACTTGATGCCTTGGATTGTTGAGAGTACCAAGAGGTGCGCTAGGCTAGGGCACACTAGGATATCTATGAATTAGGTCAAGATATTCAATTAAGGTGCCTTAACAAGAGGGTTAGGGTTTAGTTGTTGCAACACAAATTTGACTATAACTGCAATTGTAACTAATAAAATACTCCCAATCTATATTCCAATAGTTAGACTATTTGAAGATAGTGTGGGCCCATAACCTGTTAGAAAAAAGGTGTGCTCACTTCACCGTATACAATATAGCAATATTGTAACCCAACCATAGGCACAAAGGCCACCCTCAAGCACCTTAACCTTGAAAGACATAATAATTCTCGAATAAATCCAATATCCAACCAAGGTAGCACACCTTTATTCAAGGCTAGCATGCCAAGATGAAATTCCAAACAATAACCAAGAGAAATTCCATGCCAAAACCAAAATGCCACTTGCAGCAGTTGTAGTTGTAGCTACAGTTCCTATCCAAACTTGAGCACCACTAGTCTTATGCAGTTGTGAGAGTGAGTATAACAAATGAGCTCTAGTGCTCTCTATTTATACTCCTCTAACTCACTTTACTAGGACGACTTCACTTTTTGGAGGCTAACAACTCAATATTAAATATTCTCTTGAGACAAATTGTCCCCTAGAGTTATTATCCAATGTTTTATGGATTCAATTTCTTCCAAGAATATTATAGTCTTGTCATAGGTTAGATGTGGAGGTTAATACCTCCCACTTCTACCATAATAGCAACAACTATATCCTCCTCCATCTATATCCTCCACTCTCCCCACATTTATCTATTTATATCTCTCTACCCTCCCTTCCCTCTATCTCCCCCCTTCCTCTTGCAATCAGTCTCACTCTCTCTCCACCCCCTCCTCGCTCCCTCTCTCTCTCCCCATCACTCCCACTATATCTATGATATTTCTCTCTCTCCCCTCCCTCCCACTCTATTTATCCTCTCTCTCTCTCTCATACATATACCCATCCCCATCATCTCCCCCCCCTTTCTCTCACCCTCTCTCTAACCTCTTTCTTTGTCTCCCTCTCCCTCCCTCTGACACACTCAAACACTCCTTTTCCATCCCCGCTCTCTTTATTTCTCTTCCCCCCCCTCCCACACTCACATATTCTCTCTCTACCTGCATCCTTCCTCTATCTCTTCCTCTCCCTCCCACTATCTCTCCTCTCTTTCTCTCCTACATCTACCACCTCTTTCTCTCTCTCACTATTGTTAGTCTCACTCTCACTATATGATCTATACTTAGAAGTGGAACAAATTCATTAACATATTGAATACAATAAACACAAAGATATGAAGAATAACACAAATATCCAGTGAACAATATCTTCTATTAAATAATGAAATAGGATGAAACTGTAAAACTTCATAATTGAAACACTTTCTCGAATGGTGGTAGCTATCTCTTAGAAGAGATGTTTTTGTTATGCACATTCGTCTGAGAAAAATGGATTACAATGAGACTCTAGAGGCATTTTTTATATTACTCATGAATTCCAAAACCCTAGACATCCAAATCCCTAACCCTAGAAGGTGAAATGCCAAAACTCATGTGGGCCCTATGGGTAAGTTGGTACCTCAACTTCCAAGGGTAATAACTTTTGCATACCACCTCCTTTTTAGGTGCGTGGTAGCCCATTGGAAAGGTATTTCAGAGAAATACACATTCCTCCATCAAACTCTAACTCTGTCTATAGTTTGACTTTGGCGAGCCAAAAAAACAATGTTTAGGGCCCCAAAATGGCCCTGAAAGTAAAAAAATATGTGGTGACATGAAAACATACAAATTAATCCAAGTGGATTAGGCAAGAGGCCACCCATATCCATCTGGAGGATGTGTGGGGCTTCAGACAACCCCAAAAGTGTAGAATCCACAATTACAAAGCAGTACAAAAGAACATGTTGAACAATAGACGAACACAAGGAGCTAGTTGGAATAGGTGGGTGGCAACCAATATCCACTTGGATCAATCCTCCCCCCTTAGGAATAAATGTTCTCCATTGCGTTTAGTTCCCCCATTAGCTGAGGAAAATTCTGTTGGATTTGGCCCTAGGTGAGCCACTTTCCTTGGTGTAGGAGTTTACCTACCTTAATAACCCGATAAATATGGATCCATTGTTGCAGAGTTCCCTTGACCTATATGTCCACTATATGATTAGTGGATGCTTGTTCCATGCAGTCAAAGTTGAACTCTATTGGTGTCATTTTTTCTACAATCTTGGAGGTGTCCAATAATGGGGGAAAATATGGTCGAAGGAGGTCCACATTAAATACTGGATGCAGATCAAGGAAGGGTGGGGTGTTGAGCTCAAAATCATTGCTACCCATAGCCTTGGTGATATTGTAAGGCCCATAACGAAGTGGGTGAAGCTTCCGATGGGGATCGGTAAGACGCTCCTTCTGCAAATGTAACCAGAATGTGTCACCAACTTGAAACTGGTGTGGTACCCTGTGTTGATCATGGCGCTTCTTATACTTGGCGTTGGATTTCTGCAAAATCTCCTAGACCTATTTGCATATGTGTTGAATCCTCTCAATGAATCTGGTGTCTTTGTCATTTGCAAACTGATTAGGGGAAGAGTTTGTCTGTGCGGTGGCAAGAGGAAGTGCAACATCAATGGGTCCCAAGGTTTGGAATCCTAGACCCACCTGAAATGGTCAGTGAAACTATGGAGAGCCATGTTGTAACTATGTTGGACATATGGGAGACTCTCCTCCCATGTACGTGGATGCTTAGAATTGTGCATGCATAGGATATGCACAATCATCTAATTGATGACCTCTATTTCACCATCAGTTTGGGGGTGGAAAGAAGTTTATTTTGTGAGCTTGGTTTCCAATAGAGACCAGAGACTCAACCAAAAGGTGTTGAGGAATCAATTGTCTCGATCAGAGATGATGGTCTATTGTATCCCAAAGCGGACCCACACTCGTTCAAAGAAGATATTAGTAGTATATGTCATTGTGACATTCTTCTTACAGGCTGTGAGTATGGACATCTTCAAAAAATGATCAACGACCACAAACACACTGTCATTTCCTTTCTTGGTGGACAACAAGACATACATATAATCCATTGAGATGGATTCCCAAGACTTCTCGGGAATAGGAAGATGGGTGTATAAGCCTTGCTTCTTGATGGTTGGTTTGGAAATGGCATAGGCAGTGCAAGATCTGATATACTTGTTGACATCATGTTGAATTTTTGGCAATAAAAATGTTTCTAAAGAACGACTACAATTTTCTCCATGCCAAAATGTCCTGCCACCTGACTGTAGTAGGCTTCCCAAATCAGCTTTGCATGCTCACTTGTAAGAACACATAGATGGCCCAAGTGGCATAATATTCCATCCTAAATGTGAAAATCAGTGACAGTTGTGAATGTACCCAAGATCCGATAGGTGGTGGCAAAGTCTAGATCTTTCTGATAAAGTTGGGGCCACTCAGATGCTTCATGTCCACAGGAATGGAGCATAGTGGTTAGTGCAGCCACAAGAGGCCGACTGAGGAATCTAGTGACACGATTGGATATACATCTCTTATAATTTATGTTGATATGGAACTACAACAAGTAGGTGGACCATGTATGATGGCGGTCATTCTGCAAATTCCCTTGTGTCTGTATAAACTGTAGAGGCTTTTGATCAATGTGTATGATCATCTCCTTCTCCAGAATGTAATGTTTCCATTGATGACAGGCTTGTACAATGGAATACATTTCCTTTTCATGGGTGGGGTATTTTCGGACAATATCAGAGAGTTTCTCACTATGGTATGCCACCAGATGCCCATGTTGAATGTGAACTATGCCCACAACATAGTCATATGCATCAGTCTCAATCTTGAATGGTTGTTGGAGATCGAGCAAGGAGAGTACTAGAGTTGAGAAAAAACGATGCTTCAGATCGTCGAATCTTCATTGGTTCTCCTTACCCCAAATGAACTTGTTCGTACCACCACCCTTGGTCACTTGGTTGAGGGCTCAGGAAATATGGGATAATCCCGACATGAACCATCAGTAGAAGTTGTCTAGTCCCAAAAATCTTCGAAGATTGGTTAGTGTGGTCGGGGTTGGCTAGTTACGGATGACTTGGATCATAGATGAATAAACATGTACCCCATGCTCATCAACAATGTAGCCCAAGTATTGGACCCTGTTCATTCCAAAAGATCATTTTTCCAAGTTGGCATAAAGCTTGTGTTGTCGCGGAGTGCTCAAAACCTATTGAATATGTTGCATGTGCTCCTAAAATGTTCTGTTAAAGATGAGGATTTCATCCAAATATACTACCATAAAGGATATGGTGAAGGGTCTCAATACATCATACATCAACCTCATGAAAGTGATTGGTGCATTTTTTAATCCAAAGGGAATGAATAGCCATTCGTAGAGACCTTCTTTATACTTCAAGGTTGTCTTCCATACATTAGTTGGTTCAATGGGAACTTGGTGGTAGCCAGAATTCAAGTCAATATTTCTAAAGAAATTTTCCCCCTTGAGTTGGTCAAGAAGGTCATCAATCCTAGGAATGGGGTAGTGGTTCCTGAATATGATTTTGTTTAAGGCTTTGTAATCAATGCAGAGTCACCAAGTCCCATCCTTCTTCCACACCAGTAAAATCAGGCTTCCACAAGGGGAGGAGTTGGGTATGATGTGCCCATTTTAAAGAAGTTCTTGGATCTAATGCCAGATTTCATCATTCTCCATAAATGAGTGTCGATAGACTGGTCCATTAGGTAGAGGTGCACTGGTGGTCATATCAAGTGGATGCTTGACTTGGCAGTGTGCCAGTACCCCTGTAAGTGATGAGAAGATGTCTATGTATTATTCCACGATCCCTTCCACTTTCTTATGTTGCAAAGAGAGGCATTGTGTAGAGGCCACAGATGTGGTAGCAACCTTATTCTTGCTATGAGAAAGGATCAAAAAGAAGATGAACTTCTCAGTCTATGAAAGGACCTTACTGCATTTCTTAGCAGAGATTAAAGAAATAGTAGTAGGCAACACTACCTTTGGGATCATGTACAATTATCTACCAAAATTAATAATAAAAATGTTGGGTCTAGACTCATACACAACATGAAGCTTCCAAAAATATGGTTGTCCTAAAAGAACATCACAAAATTCAATGGGATAAATATCACACAGTAACTCATCTTTGAAAGGCTTGATGTTGTAGGGAAAATGAAATTGTTGAATGACACAAAGATATCTTCATTGGAAAATCTAGTTGATGGTGTAGGGTTGCAGGTGCAGTGTCATTGGCAGGTCTAGCCGCTTGACGACCACTGCTAAAATCAGGTTCTTTTAACTACCACTATCGACAATGAAATGAAGCGGAGCCCCCTTCACCCACATCTATGAGTGAAAGAGGCATTCCCCTACCTCTGTTTATGCCGGTTCGATTGGCCAAACTTTGGTGGTAGCGATAGTGGCACTAGGTTCAACATTAATAATCTGCCTCCCTCCTTCAGGATTTGACTCGGAATCAGAATCATCCTCTGACTTGGAAGACTTCATCTCAACCATGAGGGATTTCTTGGAGCGGCATTCTTCGGTGTTGTTCCAAGGAATTTTATGGTACTCACACCATTTTCCCGTGTCCTTCTTCGTCTTCTCATTGCCCTTCTTGTGTTGTGGATTGGAATGGTTGTCTTGAGGGTGGCCATCTTGACTTAGTCCCTTGCTTTGTGGGTTGGGGATTCCTTTTCCTTACTTCGTCTGTGAGGGCCTTGCAAATCCAAACTCTCACCTTTTCTACTTAAATTTTTGCTCGATCTTGACAGCGTATCTATAATCCATGCTGAGGGAGGCGATGTCTAGGAACTCAATTTCTATTTTAATGTATCTATGAAAACAACCGATGTATTTGAGAACCATATGATGCTCAGAGTCTTTGATACCCAGTTTGGTGCGTAGGGTATGGAAAATATTGGTGAAATATGGTACTCTCTGGTCCCTTTCTTGACATAGGGTGGTCCATATGGTGTACTGGTCTTCGTAACTTCCAAAAGGGTAGTATTGTTATTTAATGGAATCCCGGAAAGAATTCCATGTAGGGGCCACCAAAAACATTGTATATTCCTCCAAATCCCTTTTATTACACGTAAGTATCCCACTAGTCTTTGACATGGGGAACAACCTTGAGGAGTGCAAAAGTGATATTTTCTCCATCGGAAAAATTGTGGACCGAAAAATATCCTTCGAGCAGATTCAACAATTTATCTACAACATTTGCATCTATCAGTCCTTCAAATAAAGGAATATCAAAATTTACCTATACCTTGAAGTGGTTTTCATTCCTGCTTGATGAAGATGTTTCTCTTGTGGGAAACAGTCGAAGGATTTGTGCGAAGTTGTCCATCATTTCGTTCCTTTTTCATGTGAGGGATTCCTCAAGCAACATTTTAATAGGATATCCTACTCCATCATATTTATTTTTGTCCCCCATGGTTTTTTGTTGGGCTTGGCATGACCGATCTGGTAATGGCTCGATTGGTTCGAGTCCCAAATTCTTGTACCCAGATCTTGTCGGGGACATGCACGGAGAAAAATAAATGAAGAGAAGACCACTATGATACCACTGATCCATATTTAGGAGAGGAACGTACTTCTTAATAAACTGAATACAATAAACACAGAGATATGAAGAATACCAAAAATATCTAGTGAAGAATATCTTCTATTAAATAATGAAATAATATGAAACTGTAAAACTGTAGAACAAAAACACTTGCTTGAATGGTTGTAGCTATCTCTGTGAAGAGATGTGGCTACTATGTGTATCTTTTTGAGAAGAATGGATTACAATGAGGCTCTAGAGGCATTTTTGATATTACTCATGAATTCCAAAACCCTAGACATCCAAAAAACTAACCCTAGAAGGTGAAATGCCAAATGTCATGTGGGCCTTATGGGTAAGTTGGTGTAATTTGGTACCTCAACTTCCAAGGGTCGTAACTTTTTCATACAACCTTCGTTTTAAGTGTGTGATAGCCCATTGGAAAGGTATTTTAGAGAGCTACACATTATGTCATCAAACTCTGATTTGGTCTATAGTTTTATTGTGGTGATACAAAAAAAAACAATGTTTAGGGCCCCAAAATGTCCCCTAAAGTACATCAAGATGTGCTAACATGAAAACATACAAAATAAGATAGTTGGATTAGGAAAGAGGCCACTTGTATCCACCTGGAGGATGTGTGGGCCTTCAGATAGACCCATAAGTGTATAACCCACAATTACAAAGTAGTATAGAAGAATGTGTTGAAGAAGAAATAGACACAAGGAGCCAGTTGGAATAGGTGGGTGGGCACCAATATCCACCTGTATCATTATATCCCCCACCCTCTCTCTCATCTAATCTCCCTTCATTACTCTCTTTATTGTTGAAATATCAAAACTGCAAAGAATATTCTATTTATTATTGATTCATTATTCATTAGATCAATCCCCTTTTGTGGATTGATCATGCCGGGCATTATAATTGACCAAATCCCCTTTTGCGGATTCATCAAACCCTAATTGTATTATGAAAATTAAGAAGTTGGCCCCCATGACTAATTAAAGTGGTTTTAACCACTAACAAGACAAGTCGACCCTACCCAATGAAGAGACACCTTTCCAACACCTTTCAACCAGTATAAATAAAGGAATCCAACACCTCATTATCTCACTCACTCATTCGCTCACTCAATGTGAAAGTTTGCTAGTTGTAGTTGAGAGAATAAGGAAGAGAGAGGCGCATTGCTCAGTGGAGGATATTCTCTAGTGTTTTGTTTATTGTCTTGAATTGTATTGGCTATCTATATTAAGGAAGTTTTTGTTGGGTTTTCGCCCCCATGAGGGTTTTCGAGGATAAATGTTGTGTATCATATGATTATGTTTCTCTTAGTGACCCTATCTATGATATGGTTATCTAGTCAATTGAAAAGAAACCTAATAATATCTTAAACCTTAACATGGTATCAGAGCTAAGCTGAAGACAAAATCTTTCACTAGATAAAGAAAAACACCATTGTTGTCGTACAAGAAAATTAGGGCTTTTTGCTGAAGAGGAATACCAGCCTAAAAAACATCTAGAAAAGTGAACCCTAGCCTAGAGAACTCTTTGGCACCTTGAGCACACCTTTTTAGTGGTCAGATACTCTAGAAATTCAAACCATGGTTTTAACTAGTACTAGAAAACCAGAAGTACTAGAAAACCAGGAAACTAGAAGTAGTACGAGAAGTACTAGTCCAGATTTCCGCAAGCTCGGTTTCAGGGGGTAGAATTTGGATTTTCAGAAATATGACTACACCAACTTTCTCGCCTCATCTCAGTGCATCTATCCTTTGGATCATAATTTCAAAATTTGAAGTTTGAAAAGTAAGGGTTTCCTCATAAAACCCTAAGTTGCAGTTGTAGTTGCAGTTTCAGAATCAATTGCAGTTGCAGTTTCAGAATCAGTTGCAGTATCAGTTGAAGTATTAGTTGTAGTACCAGTTGCATTCACCCTTGAATTTTTTAAGAGTTGGTAATTATTATCGTTGCTACCAGATGGTGCCACTACCTGCAAATACTATATGTATTCACATATGTTTAAATTTTTAAGCTTTAAATGGTATTTTCAGGAGAATGGATCTCTTACCATAGATCCAAAAAGATCTCAAGATCCAACACATTCAGAGGAATAATGTAACCTAGATTTCATTATTCTGATATGAACCAATTTTTTATGACATTATTTTGATATAGGTTGCATGTTGAAGGTATGACCATCATACTAACCTTTGGTTAAAATTTAAGTCAAAGTATTAGATTGATTAAAGTTGAGATCATAGAGTTTATCCTATAACCCAACTTTCTGTCAAGATAACATATTGTCTTAGTACAAAAGATAGGTTGAAGAAACAACTCCTCATATTTAGTGAAGTAGACTTGGAAGAAAATAAACACACTCATTCTTGAGAACAAGGATCCAGGTTCTAGGTTTGATTAATTAAGTTGATAAGATTCAAAGTTGCACAAGACAAGTTGATAACTACCCCTTTACAAGTAAACACTATAGTTGAGGTAGCAGTATTTGAAAAGTATTATACTTGGTATAATGTGAGCATATTGAGATAAATGATTAATGTAATCATTTACCAGATACAAATAACATCTCCTCTAGTTTAAACGTCTTGTGTTGGTTCCAAGTTACCATGGAGTAATGTTTGATCATAACACTAGAAGAGTGCTGACCTCATTTCATATTGTATTTCTAACTTTTGATCTTTGTTTCAGGCAGATCATAAGTGATAGCTCTAAAGGAGAGATTGTGACGATTATTCATGTTATTATTTTATTTACTATTATCAAAAGAGTATTATTATTGCTTGTTGTTTTGTTGACCTTGTTTCAGGTCATAGGTAATAACCCTGAGGAAGCTATAGTGAAGGTTTTAGAAGGAAATAGATTAAATGAGACATGAAGTAGACTATGTACATGACCATAGACATTCATGTACCAAAGAAGATGAAGAAGAATCTATATTTTGAGATCCAAAGTATCTCATATGGACATTGATTGTGAGCATAATGCTCCAATGATGAAAAAACATTAGAAAAAGAACTCATAGTAGACTTGTTCAAAAGATTATGTAGCCACCTTGACAGGAAGCAGAATTCACTTGAAGTATGACTCAAATTTTCATATTTAGACTTGGTATTCAACAAAAAGTATACCCCATAAGATATTATGAAGTCCTTGTAGACTAAGAAGAAATCAAGAGAAAGCCTGATCTTGGAAAGGATCAGATGAAGAGACAACTTCCAGGACTAGGCGACAGATGCCATGAGAAGACTAGATCGTAGCTTTAGAAACTTCAAAGAGATACAAAATATCTTGGGAAGATTCCCTTATTTAAATGATAGAGAAGGAAGCCAGTCAGAAAGACTACGATATCGATTCTTCCATGAGATTAGAAGAGAAGTCATTATTGACTTCCAAGATTGATTTAAACAGATAAAGCATGTTGCAGATGTACAGCCTAGTGTGTGTCTAGAGGATTATATCAGTAAGAGGGAGAAGACTATCAAGAGACACTTACTCCAGTAATTGGAGAAATAGTTCTAGTATTTATGAAGACAAGAAGAAAAACCATGATTCATATATAGTATGAGATGCAGAGGGAGAAATCCCCATGTTTAAAATTGAGTGGCAGTCAGTGCAGTACGTTAGTTGGTTCATGGATACATGACTACAATAAAATATAAATTTACCTCCATGAAAGAAGAAGCTCTACCTTTAGTATCAGTTATCGAGCCACTCTCAGTTTCAAATGAAGTTGTTTTTGTGATGAAGTAGAGGAGTTACTCTCATATTTCAACAATCATAGTGAGAATGGATCATCCATTCTCATATTTAGAGAAGCTACAGGTGAAAAGTCCAAGTTCCAGAAGGAGCAGTTGCAGAAAGAGGAGATGACATACTCTCAGGAAGTGAGAAAGATAGTGCTTTGTAAAGAGCACATAGAGATAGAACATCATTGTGAATATTGAGTTGCAGCTGAGAAAGTGTACCAGATTGGTACAATGTAATGAGAAAATTTGGTTTAAACTTTAATATAGAAAGACTCAGGTCTACAGGTTGAAGAAGGCTTTGTACAGGTTGAAACAAGGTCCTAGATCTTGATATGGAAAAATTGATAGATTCCTAACGATATTGGGCTTTACTAAGAGTAAAGTTGATTCTAACCTTTACCTCAAGGTTATGAATGGTGATCCAATGCTATTGCTACTATATGTAGATGATTTATTCTTGAAAAATATGAAGAAAATATCATCACAGATTACAGAAGAAGCTCGCTATAGAGTTTGATGAAAGACCTAATCTATTATCTCTTAGGTCTTGAAGTTTGGAAGAGTCGAGAGAATATCTTCCTTAACCAAGGGAAGTATGGAGTTAAAATAATGAAGAATTTTAACACGTTGGAATGAAAATCCATGTACACACCCATGGAAACGAAGTTGAAGCTCCTGGTAGATACCTCGTCAGAATTGGTTGATGCTACTTTGCACAGACAAATTATTGGTTCGTTGATGTATCAGACGAATACCGGGCCAAATATATGTTTTTCTATGAACAACTTGAGTTAGTATCTGGTAGATCCCAAATGTGTTCACCTTGTTTCCATTAAACATGTGATGAGATACCTTAAGGGTATGTTGGACTTTGGTCTCTTTTATACTAGTGATCATGACTTCAGATTGTATGGATATACTGATTCAGATTGAGATGGAAGTGTTTATAATAGAATGAACACTTCAAGATGTTGTTTCAATCTGGGATCATCCATGACTTCATGGTAGAGTAGGAAGAAATCCAGTATTGCTCCCAACACAGAAAAAGAGGAATATATTGCAGCATGTTCCGCCAGTGGTGAAGCCATATGGTTTCAGATGTTGTTGACAGATCTATCTGATCTGGAGATGGAAGCCATCATGATCATATGTGATAACCATAGTTGTATAAAGATGATGTGTTCCATGATGAGTCGAAGCACATAGATATCTGGTATCACTTCATTTCTGATATGGTGCAGAGAGGAGAAATAAAGCACCATTATGTTGGCACAAATGAACATGTTGCAAATGTGTTGAATACACCTTTGTCTCATGTAAAGTTTGAGCACTTTCAAGACAAGCTTGTTATAGTCCTAAAGGACCTCCCTCGAAAGGGGGAGTAGTGTTGATGATACTATGGTATCCTGACCAATAGAGGGTAGCTCAGTTAGGATTTTATATCCTAGGGGACTGATCATCCGTGGACAGATCCCAAAGTTTTGTAAGGACGAAATGTCAGAGTACTTATGCATGTATAGGCTAGCTTTGGTTAGTAGTGGTATCTCCATTGGGATTTTATATCCTAGGGAATATTTTGATTCCTGGATAGATCCTTTCAATCTGTTAGAGTACCACAAGATGTAGATGCCAGCCTTGTGATGAATATTTCCAACTTCATTTTGATGTCGTTGTGATCCCAGCCTCGTCCTGAAGATTTCGATCTTCATGATGATGTTGTTGTGATTCCAACCTCATGTTGAAGATTTCCAGCTTCATGCTGATGTTGTTGTGATTCCATCCTCGTGTTGAATATTTCCAGCTTTGTGATGCTAGACTTGTGCTGAAGATTTCCATCTCCATGCTGATGTTTTTGTGATGCCAGCGTTGTGCTGAATATTTCCAGCTTCGTGTTGATGTTGTTGAGATGGCATCTTCATGCTGATGTTGTTGAGATGCCAACTTTGTGTTGAATATTTCCATCTTAGTGATGATGTTGGTGATACTCTAGCCTTCGTGTTGTGATACTTTTGTTGTTGATGTTGTATCATCCTTGTTTTTTTATTGATGATGATGATGTATTAGTGTTATACTAATGCATGTTGATGCAGATGATGATGATGCCACTTCAACTTCTTGTTGAAGATGATGATGATGATGATGTTATTTCAGATTTAATGTTGAAGATGATGATGTTAGTTTAGGTTCATGCTAAAGATGTTGATGATATTACTTTAGCCTCATGATAAAGAATATAATTATGTTACTTCAGCCTCATGATGATGAGGATTATGATGTTACTCTAATTCCATGCTGTGAACGATGATGATGAGAAAAAACTTCCGATGATTTATAGATATGATGGTCATTTTTCCAGATGTTGTTGATGTGTTTTCCCTATCTCTCTCCTGATGATGTTGTAGAATACCCTTCTTGTTAAGGGGGAGTGTTGAAATATTGTAACCGCAAAGAGTATTCTATTTATTATTGAGTAATTATTCATTATATAAATCCCCTTTTGTGGACTGATCATGTTGGGCATTGTAATTGACCAAATCCCCTTTTGAGGATTGGTCAAACCCTAATTGTATTATGGAAATTAAGAAGTCAGCCCCTAGGCCAAATTAAAGTGGTTTTAACCACTAAGAAGACAAGTCTTCCCTACCTAGTGAAGAGCCACCTTTCTAGCACCTGCTAGCAAGTATAAATAAAGGAATCCAACACCTCATTATCTCACTCACTAATTCACTCACTCAGTGAGAAAGTTTGGTAGTTGTAGTTGAGAGAAGAAGGAAGAGAGAGGTGCATTGCTCAGTGGAGGATATTCTCTAGTATTTGGTTTATTGTATTGGCATTTTCTTGGCTATCTATATTAAGGAATTTTTTGTTGGGTTTTCTCCTCCATGACGGTTTCCCAGGATAAATGTTGTGTATCTTGTGATTATGTTTCTCTCAATGATCCTATATATGTTATGGTTATCTAGTAAATTGAAAATAATACTAATAATAGA